>CAUYPK010124610.1:0-24305 GCA_963574355.1 Loris lydekkerianus | reverse complement strand
TTTTCTTTTTTATAAGCTTAAAAATCTCTTTCCTTTAACTGAAAGATGGAGACTTTACCTCTTTCATGTTTACATGGATGGAGCTGGAACATATTCTTCTTAGTAAAGTATCTCAAGAATGAAAGAAAAAGTATCCAATGTGCTCAGCCCCACTATGAAACTAATTTATGGCTTTCATATGAAAGCTATAACTCAGGTATAACCTAAGAATAGGGGGAAGGGGGAAAGGGAGGGGAAGAAGGGGGGAGGATGGGCAGAGGGAGGGTGATTGGTGGGATTACACCTGTGGTACATCTTACAAGGGTACATGTGAAACTTACTAAATGTAGAATATAAATGTCTTAACACAAAAACTAAGAAAATGCCAGGACGGCTTTGTTAACTAGTGTGATGAAAATATGTCAAATGGTCTATAAAACCAGTGTTGATGCCTCATGATCACATTAATGTATACAGCTATGATTTAATTAAAAAAATATAAAAATAAATAAATTTCAGAAGATTGGGGGGTACACGTCTTTGTTTATGAACTTTGTTTTTGTACAGATTGAGTCAAAGTTTTAAGTAAGGCCTTTACTCAGACAGTGTGCACTGTACCCAATGGGTGTGATCATCCTCCTACCCCCTTCCTCTCCTCCCCACAGAAATGTTTTTAACTGTGACTCAAACTCAAGTCACTTTTACAGCATGACCATCCACACATAAAAAACTTGAAACAGAAGTTTGACAAAACATTTACCCTTGCTACTTGAGCAGCATTTATTTCTAATATTTTTAGTTTCTCCCCTTCTTTTTCCCTTGGTAATTCTAGCTAATGCATTGCCAAATTTTTTCTTTTTAAATAAAGTATTAGTTTTGTTGATCTTCTCTGTTGTTTTCTGTTATTTATTTTATTACATCTTTTTTAGTCATTACTTCTTTCTTTCTGCTAAATTTGTGTTTAGTTTTTTCTTTTTTCCTAGTCCACAGAGATGTAAAGTTAAGGTTGTTCATTTAAAATTTTCATTCTTTTAATTCTTTTTAAAGAATTGCACATTTATCATTATACACTTCTTTCTTTGACCTGCCTTTGCACCACCCATAAATCTTAGTATGGTGTCAATTTTCATTTATGTCATTTGCACATCTGTCCAAATTTCCTTTTTTTTTTATTTTTTAAATATGGAACGCTTGGCAAATTTCCGTGTCATGCTTGCACAGGGACCATGCTAATCTTCTCTGTATCGTTCCAATTTTAGTATATGTGCTGCCAAAGCGAGCACCAAATTTCCTTTTGTAATAAAGTTACCAGTCATATAGGATTAGGAGGGTTTACAAATAGTCTCTTTTTAACTTAATCACTTCTTTAGAAACTGTCTTCAAATACAGTTACATTTCAAGTTCTAAGGGTTAGTACTCTAACATAAGAATTTGAAAGGAAGAGAATTCAACCTATAATTACTATTATGATGCAGACATTAATAATTGAATAATATAACTTAACGTGTCTGAGTAACCAAGATTTGTTCATTTGGAGAGAAAACAGTTGATCCCAAAGTGGGGAGGTGGGGAGAAGAAAAAGGTCACAAGTATCCAAGACCCATAAAAGAATGAAGATACTAAATCTAAAAATAAAAACAAGAGCAAAAAGTAAGTTTTAATTCTAAGTAAGTGTTATTTTCTAAACAATTCCAAATTTTTGCTTTCCTGCAGTGTTTATATCTCTTATAGAGAAACTCTTTTAAAAAGTTGCTGTTGTTCAATGGCTTTTAAAATGGTAGGTATATTTAATTTCAATTGGTTTTGATATCAAAATATGTATTTCTAAAAACATAAGTTATCCTGTTTGTTCATTTCAGACATAATGTGATATTATTTATAATGATACTGGGTTGTTACCAGTTAAGTTGACATCCTTTCTCCTGAGAATCTCAAGAGAATAACATATCAAATTAAGAATAAAAGCAAAATGCAAAAGCACTTAATTATTAGGAGGTCTTGGGCTACAGCATCCCAAATTTGTACACTCTGGTTAACAGGGTGCAGCCAGCAGCTTACATGTAATACCCAAATTGTTTCTCTGTAGGTCTGAGCCTAGAGCCAACTGAAGAATAAGATTTTAGAATGACAAGAGTAACAGAATATGTGAAGACAAGGAGAAAAGTTCACATCCCCTGCTCTGCAGCTTGATTTATCCTGCCTCATGAAAGCTTAGAGCTAACTGTTTATATATATTCTCTGTGATAGTGATTTTTAGAAAACCAGGGCCACAAATTTTGTGATAGATCTTAATGAATAGGCTTAGGAATTGGTTACATTCTTAGTGAAACATTTCAAAAATGCTAGAAAGAAAATATGGGAGTACTCATGATAAAATTGTAACTAATATTATGAAAACTTACCCAGAACCTGACAAATAAATGCCCAGTCCACATCAAATAATTTTATTCCATGCCAGCCCATCTTCACTACCCCTTTTCTTTAGTTTGGAAATGATTTGCGTATTTGCTTCTTATCTAATACATTATTGTTGCTGTTAAGTTTGTCCTTTAGACATTCAGACCTTTGTTATAAAGGGAAATTGACTTGCTATTCTTATTACTTAAGTTACTGGATGCCAGCTACAACTGAAACAATTAACTGAAGTAATTGTCCTGTGGGTGTGTGTGCTATATCTTTTTTTTTTTTTAAGACTCATTTTCTAATCTCCATGCATTTCAACATAGGCATGTTTATTAGGAGCATTTAGCTCCTTGTCACATATATATATATTTTTTTTGTTTACAAACAAAATGGCTTTTTTTCCTGTTTAATCAAACTGGCAATTATCTGTATTTGCCTAATGATCTGCTAATATAAGATGCATTACCAAGAGGACCACATAGCAGAGAAGTGATATGAATGAAAAGCTGTGAAACATTCTGTGGCTTTGTCGATATCCTTTTGGCACAGAACCCTGAAATTGTGGTTACCGTAACCACAATGAGAAAAATATTTCAAAAGATTTTATTTACTATTTAATGTAATATAATAATATATTGAATAAAATATTTTGCTCCAAATAGTTTTTTATTATTCAGATAAATAAATAAACTTTCAAAAAGAAGAAAATATATATATATATACACATTATATCATAAAACCATTAAGTTTATCTTGTCAGCTGAGCATGTTATCATAAATAATATAAATTTTTTCACAGTTCTGTACCTAAACTATATAGACAAATAAAAATATTTTAATCTATATTCAGTATAATACAAATGGTCTCTACTTAAATCTTTTCATTTGTTTTATCAGTGTCATTTTATAGGTGGCTTGGAAAGACAGAGTACATCTCATATATATGCAAATAATTCTATACAATACAAATAAAAAACACATCCAATGTATCACATACAAATTTTTGTAGTTAGAGTTTCTCAAGACCTACATGAACTCATAATCCATTTAAGGTGAAATGACATCTTTATGTTATATGCCATCTAGCTCACTGTTTACTCATACACTTCTATATATGTGTATATACACATACATGTGCATGTATATATATTTATGTATATACACACTTATTGTATGTGAATAAAGCATATCGTGTATACACACCATGTGCTAAAAATATCAAGATATAAATTAGGTATATATTCAAGTGCTACTATATTTACAGATTTAATTTAATTCTAATTAAATTACAGTTCTAATTCTAATTCTAATTCTAATTCTACATAAAGAATGATTTGTCTTGATATATTTTACAAGCTTAGGTCTAAGTTTAGCATGTTTTGAGAATTGAGTGAACTGACATTTAATTGAATAAATGAATAAATGGGTAAATATTGTCAAACTTCAAACCTCAGTTATTAGGAAAGTAAAAAAACTTGAAATCAGATTTAGTCTTTCAAGGCTATGTGAATGTATATAACTCCTTAGTAAAAATATAGTACCCATGGAAACAAGAAATACTTGTGAGTTTTTGTTTAATACCACTGGTATCTATATCATCCCCAACACTTAGCAAATGTTCGATAAAATTAGATCGTTTATGCTATCATTTATTGTACAATCATAATTTATAGAGTATGCATTCTTTCCCAAGCATATGCTCAACACAAATAAATTGAAAGAGCTTAGAGTGATGCAGTCCTACAAACAGAAAATATAATACCTTTAGCTATAAAGTAGATGAAATCGCTGAGTTTTATAAGAATACAATGGCATTCTTCTTCAATCAAATTTAAAGACAAATTAAGATGTGGCAGATTTTAGAGTTAGAAAGGTAATGGCAGAAAAGTATGAACGTTAAGAGAAGAGCAAAGGTCAGATTGCCTAAGTTTTGACCTTGGCCTTTCCCTTCCTAGCTGGGTGTCCTTGGGCAAGTTATTTAATTTTCTTCTACTTCTGATGTCTCCATTCTAGAAGATGGATACCAACAGTGCCTTTCTAATTTCTTTTTTCTTTTTTTTTTCAATTTTTTTTCTTTTTTAACAATTAAGTGAGTTAATGCATGTTAATGATATAAATACTATGGTATGTGGAAAGCCCTCAATAAACACTGCTTTATTGCTAAATATTTGTGATATTATCCTTATTCTAACAACCAGTATATGTTACATGTACATCATCTTTCACATTTTTTTTTTTTGCTGAAATGCACAGTATAATTAGGGCTTACTGTTGATATGATGGAGTTTTTGTTTTTAATTGAATAAGACCATACTGTGAAAGGAAGAAATCCTAGGAGAAAATAGGTGAAATATAAGAACATATAAATTAAAACAGTCTCTCATATAGTTAATTATAGCCTTCTATATGTAGATTAAATTAAAAATCAATAGTGGAAATTAACAATATTGATTTCAAAAGTTTTGCAGACATCTTTACTCAAATATTTTTCAAAAAAAGCATAAGTTTTCATTCTATTTCTAAGATAAAAACACAGCAGAGACAGTTACCAGGAATGCACACAACCTCTTCACACTGCTTTTCCTTCTGCCATCAAGGCAAGTTATTTAAATTTCATTAGTCTTTGGCTCTTTTATGTTTAAAATGTGTTTAGTGATACTGACATAGTTCACCTCAGAATATTGGGCACAACTGAAATGAGATGAAAGGCCATGATGGAATAGTTTAAATATTTTAAAATGTTAAATTAAGGCACTCTGAAGTCATGATAAAAGACAAATTGGAGATAGTTATTTGATATATTATGTACTCTGTGGGTAACAACCCTTGCCACAGTGTTCACTTACTGAATACGTAAAGTACAATAATATATTCTAGAACCAGTTTTGTGCAGATACCTTATTATGTACTTTTTCTACTAAACAATTATCTGAAACTGCTTGGTTTTGTACCAATACGGTATTTTTGTGTCTGGACTCAGAATCTTTGAAGTGTGTAACTACTCCATAAAATACTGTAGGGGCTATTGCAGCCACTTCTGGAAACAGTTTAAGCAGTTAATACTTAACTTGAAAATGCACATGGATTTAAGACAAGTCCATTTTGGCAGATATAACCAAGAGGATTAAGTGTTATGTTTACATATATTTACATAGCGGCGATTTTGAGACAATTCTACTAACTTTCATATGATATTTCAACATTTCCTCCCCCACACACACAGGAGGAAAAGCTGCTGCAGCCTCTGGATAATGTGCTCTGCTTTACACATCCAACTTCCTAGATATACAGCTCTTCATTATCCTTTACAAAGCTCAAGCCTAAAGAAATATGAGGAAAACATGAGAGGAAAGGATGAAAATATTTTGATCAAATTATATATAAATAGAGTTACTAAAATTTTTTTTTGAAGTCCAGAGTAGGCAAATGTTTGGAGACAGAAGGCAGATAATTGATTACCTGGAGCTGGGCCTTGGGGAGAAATAGTACTGAGGGGACAGAGATAGAGACGGACTCCTAACGGCTATTGAATGTTTAAATTGCAGGATAAATGTTTTGAAATTTAGTGTGGTGATGGCCTCACAACTCCATGAACATACTAAAAATTAAAATATTGCACGTTTTAAGTGGGTAAATTGTATGATATGTAAATTATATCTCAAGAAACCTCTTGAAATGTACGCTCTTGTTTTAAAAAGTTATCTTTGTCAGCATTTACCTTTTAATTATATTTTGCTTTAAAACATAAGTGTAAATATTTATGTAGGCTTGATAATTGTTTCTGGTTCAATAGGTTGGTACTTTAATGCTGTTGGAGTGAAATGTGTTAACTTGATATACGGAATTATTAAAACAACGCAATATTTAGGAAAAAGAAATTAGAAGTGAAATGTACAGCCTTGATGAATAGACTCACTAAAAAGAGAACTCTCGCTTAATTTCACAAACCCGTAAGTTCTAAACAGTGTCAGCACAGTTAGTTTTTGAAAACACAGCCTCCACTAGACTGTGCCCTTCCCTGCCACTGGGGCTGTAGAGGGAGTCAGAGGCAGCAATACCAACCCTCCCTCCAGGAGCAGCCATGAATGTTCTCACGCCCTGAGTAGCAATTCCACTGTCCAATAGAATATCAACATTATGGAAAGAAAATTATCAAATCCTAAGTTATAATTTTATATTTAGTAAAAATATTATTTTAAATTTAACAGATTTCAAGAGAAAGCATTCACAGACAAAAGCTAAAAGTGTTTTATTCAATACAATTATTACAAAAGTAGTAAAATATGTCCTTCAAATTGAAGAAAAAACTAAAGAACAGAAATCCAGGTGTAAGCTATGTTATGAAAAGCACCAGAAAAGAAATATACATAGGAAAATATAAAATATGTATTTTTTGTATTTATAGTTTTTATATTTTGAGTGAAAATTATTCATAACCTAATGATTATTTCAAGTGAAAAAAGAGGGTTACAGTGGCTATACTAACACCTATGGGGTATATTTCAAGTCAAAGGTATATAATATAGTAATAGCAGTGAGATACCACTACAATCCCTTAGTTTACCTAAAATCTTGAACCCTGATAACACCAGGTGCTGCTGAGGATGTGTAACAGAATTTTTCATTAAGTACTGGTGGAATTGTGAAATCATATAGCCACCTTATAACACAATTTTTAAATTTCTTTAAAACTAAACATACTGTTATAATATGATTCAGTAATTATGTTTCTTGTTATTTACCCTAAAGAATTGAAAAAGTATGTGAACAGAAATACCTGTATACAGATGTTTATAGAAGCTTTGTTCATAATTTTCAATACTTGAAATGTCCTTCAGTAGGTGAGTGGACAAATAAAAAAATATATATAAACATCTATATATGATATGCTTCTCAGCAATGAAACATGAGTTTTCAAACCATAAAAAGTCATAGAGGAAACAAATACATACTATACGATTCCAAGTATATGGCATTCTGGAAAAAGCAAAATTATGAAGGCCATAAAAATGTTATTGCTTATCAGGGGTAAGGAAGAGGAAAGGGTAAATATCTGGAGCACGGGGTATTTTTAGGGCATTGATACTATTGCATGTAATGTTATAACGGTTGATATATGTCTTTATACATTTCTCTAAATCCATAAAATGTACAACACCTTTAGTGTGCTCTAATGTAAACTATGGACTTTGACTTGGAATTATAATTTTATGGAAATTCATTAATTAAAAGATTAAGTCCCAGTCTGTGGGTGATGTTGGTAATGGGGGAGAAATGCAGAAACTTGAGGAAAAAAAACAGAGCTAAAGGTGGAAAAAACAGAAGCACAATAAATGAAATGTTTTATACTGTTTTTTCAGTAATTTATAAAGCGTACAAAAATTACTAAATGTATAGATATTGATCAATACTATTATTACTATCAAAACCACTTGACACAGTTGACGTTCAGATGAAAATTAAAACTCATCCATTGAAATACATATATTATTTTCTGGTGGCCAAAAAAACACTCCATTTACTAAGATATATCAAAAGATGAACCATAAAACAACTTTAAACAAATATAAATGAATAAACCAAGCAAAGTACATTTCTGACCCCATGTTCATTTCCAGTGTTCCTGATTATGTTATGTATAATCAGTTTTCCTTCTGAAATCACTTTTTTGTTGTTGTTGTTGCCTGAGGAGCTGCTTGTAAGGATTGTTTTAGTGTACTATACGATTCCAACTATAAGGCATGATTTTTATCATGTTTTATATCCCATAGAAATACTTGTTTTCAATATAAATAATAGTTTCCACCAGGTATAAAATTCCATGCTGTGAAATATAGAGGAAAAAGGAAATAGGGGTGAAGAGAGACCCAAGTCAATATGTAAGGAAAGAAGAAAAGAAGAATTGGATTTTAAAAAAAAAGAAAAAAAGCCTCATGCTTCAGAGGAACCTGTGAGAAAGTACTGGCCAGCCCCAGAGCAAAGACACCCCATTAGAGCAGTCACATATGAGAGTAGTTTGGCAAAGTTGGACCTATGACAAAATGCTCTGGTCAATCCAGATCAGCTCAATGCTATCAACTAACTTTAACTCTTCCCAAAGCAAATCCTTTCTTAGAGAAGTCATGAGTGGAGCACTCCTATGGCTGTCACAGAAGAGGAACTTACTTAACCTGATAAAAGGCACTTCAGTAGGGATTAAAGATAAAATCTGAATGTTTTTTCCATTGATCTTGGCAATAAGACAAGCCTGTCTGCTTTCACCGTTTTCATTCAATGTTGGATCAGAATTTATATAACCTGATCATTTCAGGTTGCTTTAGTTTCTGTTTTCATAGTAGTTGCTTTCCTGATGATATTGATCTATTCTCTCATGCATAAGAGAAGGGTATTAAAAAAACAAGTTCAAATAACATGTATGAAGGCATATTTTCCCATTTTCTCCTTTCCTGTAGGATGATAATAACTGGCGTATCCTTGCAGAAATCACTGCAGACAAATTGTTAGATATGTTTTTGTTTTATTTAAATTTAGTTTTTCTGCTTGCCATACATTGTAAAGAAGATAATGCCCCATCTCCTGTCTAAAATACCTACCTGTGGCTCAAGGAGTAGGGTGCTGGCCCCATATGCTGAAGGTGGCGGGTTCAAACCCAGCCCCGGTCAAAAACTGCAAAAAATAAATAAATAAAACAAAACAAAACAAAACAAAACAAAACAAAACAAAATAAAATAAAATAAAATAAAATAAAATAAAATAAAATAAAATAAAATAAAATAAAATAAATGAAATAAAATAAAATAAAATAAAATAAAATAAAATAAAATACCTACCAAGCTCGGAGCCTGTAGCTCAGGTGGTTAGGGCACTGGCCACATACACCAGGACGTGAACCTGGCCAGGGCCTGCTAAAACAATGACAATAACAACAAAAAATAGCCAGGCGTTGTGGAGGGTGCCTATAGTCCCAGTTACTAGGGAAGCTGAGGCAAGACAATCTCTTGAACCCAATAGTCTGAGGTTGCTGTGAGCTATCGCACCACAGCACTCTACTGAGGGCAACAGTGAGACTCTGTCTTAAATAAATAAATAAATAAATAAATAAATAAATAAATAAATAAATAAAATACCTACCAGTTAGTTCACCAAGTATTAGAATTCTTTGCCTATTTCTTAATCTCCCTGTGAACAGAATAGCCTCCCCAAACTTCAACTTTTTTTCTAAAGCCAAGAGGATTTCTATTGTACACTGTGTAAAGTATAATTCTTAAGTTTTCTTTTAAGTAGGGAACCTGCCCTTTCCTTCCTGAGTGGAGCAGGCAAAAGAGACTTAGGTAGAACTTCTTCTCAATTAAACTTTCAAATATTACCCCTTGGTTTTATGGTCATCTTCTTTCACTCTTCAGAGTTTACTGCCAACAATTATTATGCCTTCTGGGGTCCCCGCATGAGTTAATAAATTAATTTCATTCTTGACTTTTTCCACTGACAAGTTAAGATTTTGTCTTCTCAAGTTTACAGTATTTAACCAGAAGTTATTTTAGTATCTTTTTAATCCTTTTAAACACATTTAGGCAATATGTAAGTGTGCCTATGTGTCATTTTTCTATAATTCTAATGTTTGTGTCATCCTCTTGGGGTTTACTTTTAATGTAAGCTTAATGTTCAAGGTCTCCTAGTGCTTTTAACTTTTAACTTTCATTTACCATAAATGTTGTTATTTCTGATTTCAAGATTGTGAGTTTATTTGAATCTGGTCTCTTTGGATTTTCCCCTTTAAATCCTACACAAAGTGATTTGTCCCTCTAGAGAAATCTTGTACTTGATTTGTAGACAGCCCCACGGGTTTCTTTTACCACACCAGGATCATTTTTTAATTGCTACTGTATCAGCTTGGGGTATCTCCACATTAGATATAGTGTAAATTCATGTCCAAACATAACAAATTGGAATAGAGTACTATTCTTTTTTTCAATTTGGTGAGAATTTTCTCACCCTCCACACAACAGCAAAGGTGACAGATTTAATTAATTTTCTTATCATTGATACTGAAGACCTTTGATAATACAAATTTTAAGGAATATTGTAAGGATGTTAGCCTCGTCCTCTAACCATTGCTGTTTCAGTAACGTCACAGGGCTGCTGCTGGACCATCTTACTTGCCACTCTGTCTCGTTCTTATTTTACTTTTTGCTTCTGGCATCTAGAATGTCCTATCTTCTCTGTAAAGTACTGCATTATTTAGAAAAGTCATGATAATTTATCCAGATGTTATTTTTGTTTATCAGAAGAGAATAAATAAATGTAATAACATCAATCTAGTCCATCAAACATTGTAAGCAGGGTAATAGAGACATCTGTCAATTATAATGCTTAAATGATATATGTTCATCAAAAGAAAGGACTTAAGTGTGTGTGTGTGTGTGTTTTCTTTTTCATCTTTTTGAAAACGACAAGACTTTTGGTGCCACTCTGTGTGTTCATGTGCTAGTATGTCCTTGAGATCTACATTTGCATCGGCTGTGTGTTTGCTGCACCGGACAGATTTTTCCAATGATTAAAATTAACCTTTGTTTTTGTTCTCTCTTCTCATCCATCTTCCAGGTGGAAATTTTCTAAAATGTCCTAGATTGAATCTATCTTTTTGCTTTCCATTGTACTCCCAGCATCCCCTAAAGGAAATTATTCACAATAAAGCAAGGATGTGGTGCTGGATTTTTCTACCTTCACGTGTCTCTTTGGAGGTTCAGTATTAGTGCCCTGGTTGATTTGTGAGGCTGTCTTTTCAGTTGATGGTGAAGATGGCTTAGAGTGACACTTTGAAGCTACTCAAGAAGGCAGATGTGACATCTGAGGCAGGTCAGCGTTTCACAGCAAGAGAGATTCTGTGCGTGGCTGTGCTCTGTTGACCTCTTGCTCCATTTGTCCTTCCTTGCCATAAGCCATGATTCAGAAACAGATGCTAGATTTCTCCATTATCAAAGTCTCTACCACTTGCCAAATAATACATCACATGACAGTGCTACCTAAGAAGAAATTTGCAGGGTCTGAGGATATTTCCTGACTCTTAACAAAAAATACTATAGTATTAAAGGTTTCCATGTATGAGATATATACCATAACACATGTCAATGTGACATGTCAATATGACATGTGTTATATGTCTCAATGTGTATTCATCAGTGATATTCAATTAAACATATATGCATATGCTTATGTAATGTGCACACACATAGACATATGTACACACTATATATGCATAAATGTATGTGTACGTGTGTACGCATGTATATACATATATATATATATATATATATATATATATATATATATATATATAAACAAAGGCACACATACATACAGGTTGAGTATTCTTAACCCAAAAATTCAAAATTCAAAATGCTCCAAAACCTAAAACTTTCAAAAGCAAATATGATCTTCAGAGGAAATATTCATAGGAATATTAAGTTTTTGGATTAAGGGTGTTGAACTAAGTATGTGTTCCAAATTCTGAAAAAAAAAAGGTCAAAAATCCAAAACTTTTCTGGTCCCAAACATTTCAGATAATGGATTTTAACCTGTATATATAAAGTGTGTATGTTTGTGAGTGTGTGAGTGTGTTTGCACTTACTACTTTGGTGAACTCATGTGGTTTCACCTACATGCTGCTATTTTAAAATGTAGATTGCAAACCTCACTCCCACTGCTAAACATCAGTCATAGAAATCCAACTGCTTATTCAATATTGATGTCCAACTCTCCAATCACCATGTAATTTAAGAAACCCTCAAGTTTCCTCCTTCTAAACATACTGGTTTTCTCTATCCCCTGTTTTCTCCATCTCCCAGTCTTTCTAATTTCAGGAAGTCCCATCCTTTCTGCTGCTTGAATGGCAGCCTTGCTTGAATTGATTCCTAACCCTTTGTTTTCTCTCACAGTACGTATCCAGTCATCATGAACGCTAGTTGGTATTTCATCAAAGTATATCTCACACGTAAAACGTCTCTATCCTTCCACTACTAGAAGAAGGCATTTGCTTACTCTCACCTGAATTATCGTAATCGCTCCCCTAAATGTTCTCGCTATTACATTTTTCTGTTTTCCTCACTGTAGTCAGAGTAAACTTTTAATATAAGTCAGGTTATATCACTACTGTGCTCAAAATTTATGGTTCCCCATTTCACTCTGTAAAACAAACTTGAGAAAATTCCTATGGTGTTTAAGTATGATTATCACAATTTCATAAATGGGGTGACTAAAAGGATAAAGCAGATTTAGTGTCTTTACCCTGATTTCCTGACTAAGAAATCAGTGGCAGTAGAGGAGTCAAGTCTAGGCAGTCTTTCTGGCAAGGCCTGTGACTGAGGGTGGCAGTAGAGGAGTCAAGTCTAGGCAGTCTTTCTCACAGGTCTATGCTTTAACTGCAACAGCACATGGTACCTTAGTAAGAGATCTAGGACTCTGCAGGTTTGCACCTACTCTTTTCTCCTCCTCCCACTGACCCCTCTTACTTCATCTCCTTTTAGTTTCTCATTTGTTGAGTAAAACTGAATTTGTTAATATTCTCCCGAAAGTCCAAATGTAATTCTGCATCAGGTCTTTGCCCTGGCTTTGATCTCCTGCTAAAATGTTCTTCCATCAGATCGACTTGTTTGGCTCAATTTCCACCACATGTTTGCACTTAAATTTTATTCTCTCATTCAGCTTTAGATTGATTTTATCGCAATTTTATCGCAAATTTCAGCATCCTCCTTCCCAGCCTCATATTACTCCAAATGTAGTTTATAAAGTCTAATATTTGTTCATAAACTTACCATCCTCTGACATAATATTAAATTTACTTGCAAATTAATTGCACTTAGTTTATTATAGTGTCAAATTGAACAAAAATAAGAAGAAAAAATACAATTAGTATTTAGGAAGTAAGATAATAAAAGTTGAATTACGTATATCCTAATCAATCTTTACTTTCATATACATGGGTTTTTCCACTGACTATACTGCAAAATATTTAATAACAATTCTAAATTGTAATAAATGGAAATGCAGTTGAATTTGCAGAGAAAAATTAAAGATTGATTGAGGTCAGGATTTTCAATTTTCTAAGGCTGAGTTTGGAGACAAAATAAACTAAATATAATGAAACAGAGCAATTGATATTTTATCATTACTAGAATCACTATGATTCTTCCTTCAAGCAATTTTCACCATACATAACTCTCTTTATAAATAGATATAAAGTCATTTTGAACATAAGGTAATGACATATATTTATCAAGCACTTCATAAATCTAAATCTGAATACTATATGTGAATAGAGGATTTAATTTAATCATCACAAATGTTTATGAAGTTCTATTATGTGTTTTATTTTTTAAATAAGGACTTCCATTTATTGAGTTTAAATGGATATCTTACGTTTATCCAGTTAGGAAGTAACTTATTCAGAATATAAATTTAATATTTTTTCCCAGTAACAAAAGTTTCATTTTCTACAGACGTCTCCAACATTTCTTTCCCTCTTCATAATATTTAGAAATGAAAATCCATGTATACATAATTATGAAACTCAGAATACTTTTTCTATATCTACTGCCATTTTACAATGTTCATTTTTATTAAGGAATTATGCATTCTCTTAAGCTGTTATTTATAAGGCTAGGAGTCTTATTACTTTCTCTATTGGCTTAACTTCTTTCCAATATGTCACAGACACTGATATTATTTATAATAGAGAAATGGAATGTGGGACAGATTACTTTGACAAGTATACACGTAATTACAGAATTGTAATTACAACTCATGTTACGCATTTATATGTCCTCAAATTCTTTTGAGGTTTAATGTTGTTCATGTATATTTTTCATAGTCTCTTATTTTTAAGGATGTCCTCTTCAAAACTCTCTTTCTAAAGTAAAGTTACCCAAGGTGTATTGAACTTGTAATAATTAATAACTTTTTGCTTACACTGCATTTCTTGAAACCTCCTACAATTCAAGTTAAATTGGTATTATTTGAATAGACTCATATCTACAAATAAATTTTAGCATAAAAGATATTTCCCATTTTTACCTTATATATTTAAATAATACTAACGTATTTTGTATTTAAATATACTTTATAACTTCTATGTCAATTAAGGTTTTGTAAATAAAAAGAAAAATTCCAAATGAAGTTTAAAATTACCTCATTTCAATGCTTTGTTTATTCTTCTTTGCTCTGATTGGAACATTATTTGATTTACATGTGTGTTTTACACATGTCATCAAAACAGGACTCTGTACTTCAGAAAGAAAATGTGCATTGTATTTAACATCCTGTTGAAATATAGCTACAGATGTAAATTATTAAAATATTAAAATCATTCTTGGGATTATTTATGCAAATGAATAAAGACATAAATTGTAATACCTTCTAAAAACCTAATATTGAGAATAACAACCGAATTAAAGTGTGATGGATGATTTTACTTGGAATTGTATCCAGAACCAACTCAATGTAAGACAAAAATGTTGTGATGACTACTACTGAAAATAGAAATAATAATTATTAATTTTTTTAATTGTGGGAAATAAAGAACAATAGTATCTTAAATATTGAATTAGCATTGTAACTGATTAACTTCAGGTGACCTGTTATTTTCTCGTCTATAATATGCAGATAGTAATACTTGCCTGGATTTCCTCACAGTTATTTTATAACAATAAAATGTTGACAATTATAATAACACAAACTACTTACTGAAAAATCTAAATGCGTTACCCTGTTTATGCTGTCCTTTCTGGTTGGGCTTATACCTGTATTACTATCCTCGCTTTCAAACATTCTATTCAACATAGGGTACTGCTGAGAATGTTTCTTATTACGTGCTATTATTTAATTTAACTAGTTGTAACCTTTTCGACCTTCTTGCCTATACCCTAGTTTCTCTTCTTGAAGATGCTTCTTTACTTTCATTTGTCTCTGGTCTGCTCATTTATCTGTAGACTTTTCTGAACCAATGTTCAGCCAGGTGAAGTGAAATGCCTCTGGACTTTTCAAACATAGAAAGATTTGTTCACAAACCCAGTTGCCAGTCCTGATGTTTCCAGAGGGAGAAAAGATGTTTCACAGATGTGTGGAAGCAGCTATTATCCTAGCTGAAGCCCACAAGTCTACGCTTGCAGCTATGCATATGAAGCTTCCTGTGTTGCCACTGCCTCTAATGATATCAGCCTCAACAGATTTTCAGAGGTACCAAAATCTGCTGTTGATGCTTCGATCACAGTGAAAGCAATAAGTGACCTTTTCTCTTTTATTTTCCTTTTTACATTCCCATCAGGGACTCATAGTCCCAGCAACTAACTAGAAATCAACTGGCAGCACTGTCTGAAAATAAAATTTCCAGATTCCCAGCTCTCTGTAAAACTATTAAGAATGAGGGAGTGTTGCAATGGAAGTTGTAGCCAACATACAATAGCTGATAGATTTTTTGTGCTGGATTTCTAGAACCACCATAACAAGATGGTATAAATAAACTGTGTGGCTTAAACAACAGAAATGCATTTTCTCATGATTCTGAAGACTACCACTTCAAAATCAAGGTCCTGGCAGGGTGGGTCCTTCTGAGGGCTGTGAGGAAAAGGTCTGTTCTTAGGCCTCTCTTTTTGGCTAGTAGATGGCTATCTCATGTCTCTTCACAAAACCTTATCTTCTTTATGCGAGTCTGCCTTAATTTTCCCTTTGAATAATGGACACAAATCCATTAGATTGCCACAATCTGGGCAGCACCTGTGGCACAGTGCATAGGGCACCGGCCCCATATACCAAGGGTGGCTGGTTCAAACCCGGCCCCGGCCAAACTGCAACAAAAAATAGCCGGGCATTGTAGTGGGCGCCTGTAGTTCCAGCTACTCAGGAGGTTGAGGCAAGAGGATCCCCTAAGCCCAAAAGCTGGAGGTTGCTGTGAGCTGTGATGCCACAGCACTCTACCAAGGGCGACAAAGTGAGACTCTGTCTCTAAAAAAAGAAACATGATGTTAGATTGGGACTATCTTAATGACCTTATTTAAACTTGATTATGTCCATAAAGTCCCTATCTCCAAAGTCATTCTCTGAGATGTGGTGGTTACAAATTCACACATACGAATTTCAGGGAACACTATTCAACCTGTAACAGTGCCCCCGTAAACCAAATACATACATGAATCATAACTTATATGGGAGTTGGTTGAACTATGTTAGTTGGTCAATCAGTATAAATGGTTGAGAGAAACATTTGCTACTGTATGAAAAAGACGTTCAAAACTGGATGTGATATTTTTCAAATTTATTCAACATTGTTTGCCTATTTCATTAATCCATTTGCTCAATATAGTTTATTGATATGTAATTTTATATAGCCATATCATATGTCAATTTCAAAAGGTACCGTAATCTTAGACATTGAAGATAAAAAATACGGTTATTCTTTTAAAAGCTAGTATTCTACAAAAATACAAAGATAGCTAAATCTATAATCTTAGCACACCTTAATAATTGCCCTTTAGATAGATAAATCAAATGCTCATCTTTCTACAATGCACATTTCCATTCCCACATATTAATGATGCTGTTTATCCCACCATGCCTTCCATGCTACTGTCTGCCTATGGAAATATATATCTGTCAATATTTATGTTCTTCCTCCCTCCATCTCTAAACATTAACTCCTGTCAAATTCCCTAACACATTGCCCAGAAATTTCTTTCCTTATTTCTTAAATTGTTAGAACATGGTAAAGAAAAAACATGTTAGAATAGTTAGAAAATACAAATTCTTAGAACATGGTAAAAATAGTAGCAGAGTATCACACATGATAAATAGTTAAGCAACTCATAAATATTACAGTAAATATAGAAATTTACCTGAAAAAAAACTTGAAATTTGTTTGTGGCAATAGGAATTGGAAGAGTTTAAACTTGTTTTATTTTGAAGTGAGGGAAGGTGGTTTATCTGAAAATGGGTGGAGAGTTGAAATAATGGTAGTGGACAGCTCATAACACACATGGCCACTGTAACTGGTATGTGTTGGTTGTATGTGTCTGTTTGTTGTGTTTTCCTATTCTGTTTGGCTCATTCAGATACAGTTTTCTATTTTCACTAGTGTATCTCTCAAATTGGCACACAAGTGCCAATATTCACTTTATGATCCAATCATTTCCTACCATAGCAATCATATTTGAGCAAAATTTCTTTCCAAAAACAATGAATTATAGGCAGAACTGAATGTCCTCTTTCTATAACTCATGTAATTATTGGAATGCTGCTATAAATACAACTCAGATAATAGCACTCTTTATTTGAACACTTAAGATAGGGTGATTTCTCAGGGGAGAAGACTTATGCATAATTTGGTTATAACATAGGAAACAAAAAATTTGATTTTGATTTTGATGAAGGCTTTCATAAGTCTTGATATACTCTGAGTTAATTCTTAATAAAAATGATGCTTTTTAAAAAACTACTTTTAAATGGTTTTTATTTTGAAATAATTTTTGATTTATGAAAATGAAAACTTTACAAGATAATATTCTTATCTTATACTTTTTATTTCAATAAATCTTTACACTTTAAATAGCCATGGAATATTTATAAAAACTAACACATTAACATTGGTACAATCTATATAATAAATTAGAAACTTCATCTAAAATTCACCTATTTTCCATTTTCCAATCTACGATGTATACCATTTTTGTGACTATTTCTGGTTCTGTTCTTGTCTTTCATAAATTTGGTATACTGAAGAGCACAGTAAGGAAATTTGTAGAATAGTCCTCCGTCTGGATTATTCTGTTTTTTTCATGATTAGACTGAAAGTATGGCTATTTAGGAATGATTATCAAGGTGAAGTGTTCTGATGGCATCATTCTCAGTGAGCGTGGGATATTGGCACTACTTATTACTGGTGAACTTTACCTTTATTTCTTGTTTAGAGTGGTGTGTGCCAGCTTTCCCCTTTGTAAAGCTCCCACATATCTCTTGTCATACTTTATTATTTGGAAATGAGTCATTAAATCCACTCAGTACTCAGGGAGAGAGGAATTAAGCTACATCTCTTGGTTGAGGGAGAATTGCAGAGCTGGACACATATGTTCTAAAAAAGCTAGGCTCTCACTGGCATGCAAGAGACTCACTAACAACTGTTCCTTAAAGCAAGTAAACAAACGTATTACTCAACAAATAAAGACATGTCACAGAAACAAAATTACCAGGTATGTCAAAAAGTAGAAAATTGTGCCCCAAATATCAGTAACCTTGAAGGCATAAGCAAAATAGTGTAATAAATTAGAAACATGAAAGAAAAAACAGAGCCTGAGGAAATGTTAATTGGCCCCAAATATGATATTGAAGATTAAGAGAAAGAAGAGAGATGAGAAAAATATAATTCTAGGAGTAATGCCCATTTCTAAATACTTTTTTATATGAAACCAAATTTAAATGTAAAAACACATATGTTAAAATTAAAAACCTAGTTTGGGGAATCATAAACAATGTTACTATGAACCATATTATAGATTTTTTAAACTATTTATATTAACCTTTCTTAGAATATGCATTTCGGATTGAAATTGTTATAT
The DNA here is from genome assembly GCA_963574355.1 of Loris lydekkerianus. NCBI lineage: Eukaryota > Metazoa > Chordata > Mammalia > Primates > Lorisidae > Loris > Loris lydekkerianus. Next base: position 5,325 of record CAUYPK010124610.1, on the reverse strand, counting down.
CATAAGATATCCGTAGGTCGAAATTCACCAGATAATTTCAAATACGTTCAAATATTTTCAAGAATAGTTGTGCAGATATATTTTCACATAACTAAGGTATGAGACGTTCAATTGATTTCTAGCCATTTTTGGTATGTTCTTTCTTCTTGCTTCTTTTTTTCCCTTTTCTTTGTTCTTCCTTTTTTTTTTTTTTTGAGACAGAGCCTCAACCTGTCACCCTAGGTAGAGTGCATGGCTCCAACTCCTGGGCTCAAGCGATTCTCCTGGGCTCAAGCGATTCTCCTGCCTCCACCTCCCAAGTAGTTGTGACTACCAGCAGCTGCCCAATGCCTGGCTATTCTTTAGTTGCAGCCATCATCATTGTTGTTTGGCGGTCCCGGGCTGGATTCAAACTCACCATCTCGGGTGTATGTAGCTGGCACCTCAGCCACTTGAGCCACAGGTGCCGAACTTCTTCCTTCTCTTCATTCTCCCTTTCTCTTTTTCTTATTCTCTTTCTCTCTTTCCTTTATCGTATGCTATTCCTTTACATAGATAGCTACACTTTATGACAAGTAATTTTCAGTCTCACATTGGATTTAATTCTTATTATCTGATCACTACTGGCAATGGGCATCTCCTCTAAGTGTATATTTATTTACTATATTGATATTATCTTTTGTGTCACACCTGCGGATACTTCATGTTTGGATTTTACTTTTGATATTGTTAGTTCTTTACTACATTCACACTGCTGTCTTTTTCTTCTCTTATCGATTTATAGGAGTCATACTGTGGGTGAGGGTTGTCAGACACTGTATGCATTCCTTCTCTCATAGTTGTGGATTTTTGGTTTGCACATGTACTATTTTTTTCTGTAGGTCTTTTGATATACCAATTCTTATAAATTTTAATGAAATTCAAATTATCTATCTTTCCTCACAGCAAGCAATTTTGTATGTTTTGAAAATAATACTTGTGAATATATTCCACATTCTCAAGAATATTTATTTCCACCCCATTCTATTTAAGTGTACATCTGTTCAGATTTATTTCTGTGTATGCTATGAGACAGGGATTGAGATTCAGTTTTATATAATGAAATCCAATTTACACTATCATATTTTGTCTTTTCTCTTTGTTACTTTTTTCTTTTTTTTTTTATTAAATCATGGCTGTGTACATTAATGCAATCATGGGGCACCATATATTGGTTTTATATACAACTTGACATATTTTCATCACACTGGTTAACATAGCCTTCCTGGCATTTTCTTAGTTATTGTGTTAAGACATTTATATTCTACATTTAGTAAGTTTCTTGTAAGATGCACCGTAGGTGTGGTCCCACCAATTACCCTTCCTCTGCCCATCTTCCCCCCTCCCCTCCCTTTCCCTTATTCTTATATTTTTAGGTTATAATTGGGTTATGGCTTTCAAATGAAAGTTATAAATTAGTTTCATAGTAGGGCTGAGTACATTGAATACTTTTTCTTCCATTCTTGAGATACTTTGCTGAGAAGAATATGTTCCAGCTCCATCCATGTAAACATGAGAGAGATAATGTCTCCATCTTTCGTTAAGGCTGAATAATAATCCATGTGTAAATATACTATAATTTATTGATCCATTCCTAGGCCTAGTGGCTCTTGGGCTTCTTCCTTGACTTAGCAATTATGAATTGAGCTGAAATAAACATTCTGGTACAAGTATCTTTGTTATAATGTGACTTTTTGTCTTCTGGATATACACCTAGTAGAGAAATTGTAGGATCAACTGGTAGGTCTATTTTTAGATCTCTAAGTGTTCTCCAAACATCTTTCCAAAAGGAACATATTAGATTGCATTCCCACCAGCAGTGTAGAAGAGTTCCCTTTTCTCCACATCCACGCCAACATCTCTGGTTTTGGGATTTTGTAACATGGGCTAATCTTACTGGAGTTAGATGATATCTCAAAGTAGTTTTGATTTGCATTTCTCTGATGATTAAGGATGCTGAGCATTTTTTCATATGTCTGCAGGCTGTGCGCCTGTCTTCTTCAGAGAAGTTTCACTTCAAGTCCCTTGTCCAGCCTGAGATGGGATCACTTGTTCTTTTCTTGCTAATACGTTTGAATTCTCCTTGGATTCTGGTTATAAAACCTTTGTCGAAGAAATAACCTGCAAATATCTTCTCCCATCCTGAGGGCTGTCTGCATGCTTTATTTACTGTGTTCTTGGCTGTGCAGAAGCTTTTTAGTTTGATCAGGTCACAGTAGTGAATTTTTCATGTTGCTTCAATTGCCTGGGGGTCCTCCTCATAAAATACTTGCCCAGGCCAATTACGGTACTTCTAGTATTTTTATAGTTTCATTTATTAAGTTTAAATCTTTAATCCAGTGAAAGTCTATCTTAGCTAATCATGAAAGGTGTGGGTCCAGTTTCAGTTTTCTATAGGTCGTCATCCAGCTCACCCAGCACCATTTCTTAAATAGGGAATCTTTTCCCCACTGAATGTTTTTAATTGGCTTGTCAAAGATCAAATAATGATAAGTAGCTGGGTTCATCTCTTTATTCTCTATTTTGGTCCATACATCTACCTCTCTGTTTTTGTGCCAGTACCATGCTATTTTGATCACTATCGATTTGTAGTATAGTCTGAGGTCTGATAGCGTGATTCCTCCTGCCTTGTTTTTATTTATGAGTAATGTCATGGCTATTCGAGTTTTTTTCTGATTCCATATAAAATGAACTATTTTTTTTTGAGATATTTAAAGTATGACAGTAGAGCTTTAATAGGGATTGCATTAAAATAGTATATTGCTGGGTAGTATGGACATTTTAACAATGTTGATTCTTCCCAGCCATGAGCATGGTATTTTTTCCCATTTGTTAACATCTTCAGCTATTTTTTTTCTTAGAGTTTCATAGTTCTCTTTATAGAGATCTTTCTCATCCTTTTTTAGATAAACTCCCAAATATTTTAATTTCTTTGGCATTACTGTGAATGGCATAAAGTCCTTGACTATTTTTTCAGCTTGACCATTGTTGTATATATAAAACCTACTGATTTATGAATGTTGATTTTGTAACTTAAGACAATGCTGTATTCCTTGATCACTTCTAAGAGTTTTGTAGTAGAATCCCTGATGTTTTCCAGATATACAATCATATCATCTGCAAAGACTAAAAGTTTGATCTCTTCTGACCCTATATGGATGCCCTTGATCGCCTTTTCTTCCCTAATTGCAATGGCTAAAACTTCCATTACAATGTAAAAGAATAGTGAAGATAATGAACAACCTTGCCTGGTTCCTGATCTGAGTGAACATGATTTCAACTTAACTTCATTCAATATGATATTGGCTGTGTGTTTGCTGTAGATGGCCTCTTTCAGTTTAAAAAATGTCCTTTCTATACCAATTTTCTTAAGTGTTCTGATTATGAAAAAATGCTGGATATTATCAAAAGTGTTTTCTTCATCAATTGAGAGAATCATATGGTATTTGCTTTTTAATTTGTTTATGTGTTGAATTATATTTATACATTTATGTATGTTGAACCAGCCTTGAGACCCTGGGATAAAACTCACTTGATTATGATGCATAATATGTTTGATGTGTTGATGGATTCTGTTTGCTAGAATCTTGTTGAATATTTTTTACATCAATATTCATTGGTGATATTGGTCTATAGTTTTCTTTTCTTGTTGGGTCTTTTCCTGGTTTGGGGATCAAGGTGATGTTTGCTTTATAGAATGTGTCTGGTAGTATTCCTTCTTTTTCTATATTTTGGAAAATGATGAGTAATATAGGTACTAGTTCCTCTTTAAAGGTTTGGTAGAATTCTGACGTGAAGCCATCTGGTCAAGGGCTTTTCCTCTTAGGAAGTTTTTGTATAGTTCAAGGTATTTCAGAACTTGATGTAGGCCTGTTGAACATGATTCTGGCTAAGTCTGGGAAGGTGGTGTGCTTCCAAGTATTGTTCAATTTCCTTCATATTTTCTTATTTCTGAGAATAAAGTTTCTTGTAAGATTCATTAAGAATTTTTTTAATTTATGAAGAGTCTCTTGTTATTTCATCTTTGTCAATTGTGATTAATACAATTAAAGATTTCACTCTTTTTTTCCTGTTAGGTTAGCCAAAGGTTTATATATTCTATTGACGTTTTCAAAAACCCAACTTATTTATTTATGATCTGTTGTATAATCATTTTGTTTTCAATTTCATTTAATTCTGCTCTAATTTTGGTTATTTCTTTTCTTCTGCTGGGTTTGGGATTGGAATGTTCTTTCTTTTCCTGATGTTTCATTAAGTTGTTAACTTTCTCTCTTTCCATTCTCTTGAGGAAGGCTTACAGTGCTATAAATTTCCCTCTTAGGACTACCTTTGTGGTGTCCCACAGGTTCTGATAATTTATGTCTTCCCTGTCATTTTGTTTTAAAAATTTGGTAATTTTCTTCTTAAACTCATCTATGACCCAGCTATCATTCAGCACAAGGTTATTTACCTTCCATGTTTTTGTATGAATATGCAGATCCCTCTTGTTACTGAGTTCAACTTTTAATTCATGGTGGTACGAGAAGATGCAAGTAATAATTTCTATTTCTTTAAATTTACTGAGGTTAGACTTGTGACCTAAGATATGATTGATTTTGGAGTATGTTCCGTGGGCTGAGGAGAAGAAAGTGTATTAGTTTTGTTAGGATAAAAAGTTCTGTAGATGTCTGTTAAATACAAATGTTGGATGGTTAAGTTTAAATCTAAATTTCTTTGCTCTGCTTCTTAATATAGGATCTATCCAACACTGCCAAAGGAGTGTTGAAATCTCCAACTATTAAGGAGTTGGAGGAAATCTAGTGGCTCATGTCTGTTAGCATTTCTCTTATAAATTGAAGCGCATTCTGTTTGGGTGCATAAATATTAATAATTGAAATCTAATCATATTGAGTATTACCCTTAACAAATATAAAGTGACCATTCTTATCTTTCCTTACTTTTGTGGGTATAAAGCCTATTGTATCTGCAAATAGAATTGCAACACTTGCTTTTTTATGTTTTCCATTTGCCTGAAATATAGATGACAATCCCTTCACCCTGAGTCTATATATATTTTTCTAAATTAAATCATAAATTAAATTATTAATGTGATCATGGGGCACCATTCACTGGTTTTATAGACCATTTGACACATTCTCATCACACTGGTTAATATAGACTACCTGTCATTTTCTTAGTTATTGTGTTGAGACATTTATATTCTACATTTACTAAGTTTCACATGTACCCTTGTAAGATGCACCGCAGGTGGTGGATTGTTCTTTCTCGAGATTTCCACATAACTCTCTCCTTCACCTTTTTGAGGGC
>CAUYPK010124609.1:0-17672 GCA_963574355.1 Loris lydekkerianus | reverse complement strand
TCATTTCAGGATAATGGAAACACAGCACTATTTGGATAAAGAACATTATTTGAAAATTGAAGCACATAGTCTATGTTCCTTTTATCTTTAAATGATATAGGCTACCATCTATTAGTCATTTTTAAATGGTCCTTTCATAGTGCTTTGGCATTTTAAACTGTATGGATGAGAATGCAAGTAAATAATATTCTAGACAAAAACATTGAATGTACCTTATTTGCCTTATGCAATATTCTTTGAAAAATTCTTTGTTAATTTGATATTGCTTATATATTTTTCTTTTTAAATTTATAATACTATGTTTTATGCATTTTGAGTTCTATTTGATTTTTTATATTTAAGAATTATAGTGGGAAAGTTATTTACCTTGAAGATAGTTTTAAAATGGAAATAATATCTCATGGAGAAGTTGGCATAATTTTAAAATATTTAGCAAATTTGTTTCATATGTACTGCCTTATTTCTAGATTTGCAAAAAATTGGGCTATAAAAAATGGATAAAACTAGTATGAAAATAATCTAATTTGTATTATATATCAAGTGACATTAATTCGCTCTTGATTCTGTTAATTATTACCAACAAAATTGTGTTCGCAAATGTTTTGTTAGTGCTCTGTGAATTTTCTGTAAATAAAATTCTTTCTAAAAGTCAAAAAAAAAAAAAAAAGACATTTATATTCCACACTTAGTAAGTTTCACATGTACCCTTGTAAGATGCACCATAGGTGTGGTCCCACCTATTACCCTCCCTCCGCCCATCCTTCCCCTCCCCTCTCCTCCCTTGGTTTACTTTCTTATACTGCTTTTGTGTTTGTGTGTATATTTGTAGCATTTATTATTTCACAGCACAAATTCCTTGTTAGCCAAGGGGAAAAAAAAAACGAACACAACAAAATCACCACTGCTAAACATGAGATGATTATCTTTACGGGATAAGAAACGTAATTGGTGATAATTAGTCAGAACCCACTAATGCTCCAGCTCACTTCAGAAACATAGTGCCTGCCAAGTATTTCTTCTTTCCTCCCCCAAGCTTCTGTTTGTCCAAGTTTGCAATCAAGTAGAAAATGGACTCAGAATGGAACATGTATCCCTGGGATACAGGCAGAGAGACATAGACTAAAACACAAAGTAATTGTCCATTTAATGTACAATAATCAAAAGAATATAAGGGTTAGGTACCATCAGACGAATGTCCAGTACTACTCCATTTACAACCCTTCGGTGTTGGACAAGTATTCATCTGCTCAAGGCTTTTGAATGAAAAGAATAGAAGTGTTATTTGCAGATTGGCAGAGTCTTGTTGGCCCAATCTCATAACAAAAGCGTGATGTCTATTAATGCTTCATGTTTAAGATGGTACATCATTTGTTCTGGTGGTTAAGCTTCTGGTTTTAAGTGGACCTCGGAGTGGTCCTGGGGGCCTTCCCAGTGGTATCTTCTTCCCAGATAGAGAAGTTTACCTGGATGTTGATTTCTGCTGGCCTTTTGTCCTCATCCTGGACATGGAGTAACTCATGCTGGAGTAACACCTACCAGGCATGTTCCTGCAGTACCTTCATTGGAAGATTGTTTTCTGGAGAAAGGTAATCTGAGTATATAATTTAGACATGTCTCTCCCCAGTAAGAGAATGAGGAAATCAGGCATCTAAAGGAACCAATGAGTCATCTCTTTTTTCCAGTCCAGCATGTGAGAGATTTAAGAAAGAATTTGTATCACAGCTGTCCTGTTACTTCTGCTAGAGAATGAGTTGTTCAGTAATAGGAGAGAGTGGAGTATTAAGCACTAAATACGTAGCTACAGCATTTGTTAGAAAGTCTTGGTCTACAGTTTCCTGTAGGTATAGGAGAGAATGTCAACTACACAGTGGACTGGGCATTTTTAGAGACATTAGGCCAAATTGTTGCTGTCCAGAAAGGCATCACTGTCATAGACTAAGTGTTACCTGTGGACAAAGCTGTGCACATCTCAGGTGGCCAGAGTTCTCTGGGCTCTGCATTTTCCCACCTAGAATTACAAGGCGAGATTCCAGGGCCAGGTTCATCCCTTAGCAAGCATGTACTGACCTTGTACCATCAATTCCTAGGTTCCATGCTTACACGTGTTTGGGTGCCTCTTTTTAGCCTTCATCTCACCAAGTCCTCTTGCTCAGATGACCTCCCTGTCTGCCCTGATTATTACCAATGACCACAGTGAAAGAGCTTCCCATTGACTCAGCCTGAAAGGAGTCTGGAGTGTCTTCCTGGATCTTTTTCCTCTCTGTGAAGAGGTTTAACACAGACCATTCACCTCCCCTTGAGGAGTGGCTAACTAGAGCTTTCTTAAAGCCAGGAGCAGAGCAAGGCCATGGGTCTATAAAAGGTCACCCAGCGATGCAGCAGGTGAAAACTCAAGTGTAAACAGCTCCTTTGACTGGGAAAGTCACAACTCAGAAACGGAAGAGCAAGAAAGGCACGGAGTGCCCAGTTTGTCCCACAACCAGCAAGAGTCCAACATGGCCAGAGTCCCCACTTGGGAAAGAAAGTGTGGCCAGGAGTTACACATACATGTTCTGTCATCTTATCTCAGCAACAAAAAGTCAAGAGGTGTGAGGGGTGAATTACAGACCCAGAGAAAGAAGGGAAAATGTCAGGCAGCTCTTCTACTGCTTTTTAAGACTTTGAGCTGGCATTTAAGTAAGGAAAGACATGCAGATGTGGTGCCTCTGAAAACTGGAAGATCTTAGCAAAAATCAACTGGGGAGAACCTGGGCCCTTTAAATCAGCAGATTGTTCCCTGGTTTACAGAGTCCTCACCATGCCGAGGTGGCATCAGGTCTGCAAATGCCCCCTACCTACCCCAGGTGGTTCCATTACTGGCCTGAGCCTGGGCATGTGAGTTCACCACACGGGCTCCAGAGGGCATTCTGGAAACAGAAGAGAGGTTTGAGACCTATGGAAGACAGTAAAGACACAATTCTATGTGGTCAGGGAGTTTCTAGAAACTCTAGAAAGCATTCAGATTTGTTTTCACCAATTCTGTGATCATCTTCTACAGACCTAGGCGCTCGCTCTCTCATTCCACACACAGAGGAATTGTTGCTAACAAGTGGGGCCATTTAACTCACTTTAATAAATCCTTATTTTGATTCTTTGGTCTTTTAGCTTTAATTGTATTTTTGTTCTGTAAAATAGCTCCATTTACATATAAATTAATTATATTAAATATAAATTAAACATAATTATATATTACAAATATAAATTAAACATAATTTATTATATATTACATATATAAATTAAATGCAAATTAATTGTATGTTTGTTCTGTAAAATAACTCCAATCACATATAAATACTACTAAGTGTGTAAAGAGCAAAGCTTGAGTCCTACATTTTCAGTACATTTTTCACATGTTTATTGAGTATCAGACACTGTGTTCATCATGTAATATAACTTTGATTCAGTCAAGAGCTTTGAGTAGACTATGACGTGGTCCAGAAATTTTCCAGCCATGTATTTCTCTATTTTTCAAACTACCTGGCCGGATGCTTTGCAGACAGCCTTCATATATTCTTTTCAAAATCAACCAAATATTAGCTTTTGAGTCAAAACAAATCCATATTTGAGCCCTGCCTCCCTCCTCTAACTTGCTCAAATTTTCATCATGAACACTTTTTCTTTCAGCACGAAGCTGAAGTAAATACTGAACCGTCAGATTGTGGCAAAGTTTGTATATTTTTCCTGTACAAGTGGTTTGTTTTACCTTGTGTGTTAGTAAGAATTGATAATATATCTGAAAACATTTATTAAAAACTAATCAACCTATATAAAATTGTAAAGCTACACAAATTTAAGGCACTAACGATCAAAGGTTTCTTTTTTTTTTTTTTCTTTTTGTGACAGAGTCTCACCAGGTCACACTTGGTAGAGTGCCGTGGCGTCATAGCTCGCAGCAACCTCAGACTCTTGGGCTTAAGCAATTCTCTTGCCTCAGCCTCCCTAGTAGCTGGGACTATAGGTGCCTGCCACAACACCTGGCTATTTTGTTGTTGTTATCGTCATTGTTGTTTAGCAGGCCCTGGCTGGGTTCGTACTGCCCCCCCCCCCCCCAGCTCCAGTTGCTGTGGCTCATACCCTAACCACTGAGCTATGGGCTCTGAGCAGAGGATCAAATCTTTCATTAAGAATTATGAGTTACCGGGTTGAGAGTGGTGGCTCACACCTGTAATCCCAGCACTCTGGGAGGCTGAGGTGGGCAGATTGCCTAAACTCACGAGTTTGAGACCAGCCTGAGCCAGAGCAAGACCCTGTCTGTAAAAATGGCTGCTGGGCGTTGTGGTGGGCACCTATAGTCTCAGCTACTTGGGAGGCTGAGGCAAGAGAATCACTTGAGCCCAAGAGTCTGAGGGTGCTGTGAGCTATGATGCCAGGAAACTATATCAGGGGCAAAAAAGTTAGAATCTGTCACAAAAAAAAAAAAAAAAAAAAAAAATTATAGAGGCTCATGTCTGTAATCCCAGCACTTTAGGATACCAGGGCAGGAGGATCGCTTATAAACCCAGGAGTTCAAGGTTACAATGAACTATGATTGGGCCACTGCACTCCAGCCTAGGCAGCATAGTGTCTCTTAAAAAAAATCCAAAACATTATGGATATATTCTTGGTGTATAAACTCTTATCTTCTCTAGGGATATTTGGTCTCTTAGCTATACCTTATATGAATGAGCTCTGCACACTTAAGCATCCTGTAAGTATGTTAATCATCATATTAATCTTGAATTACTGAAATCACTTAAATAAAATTAACTCCTGGCAGAAAAAGGTTAACATTTGATTTCATTAGATCATCAAAAGTCATATGACAAGCTATTAAAAAGAATGATAGATCTTTTCCTGACTTGGAAAGATGTTTGAGCAATATTTTAAAGTAAGAAGTCCAAGCTGGAGAAGAGTATATGTATTATGTGTGAGCACTTATACGTAGTGTAGTTAGTAAGGGAGAGGGGCTTGGGCAAAGCCCGTAGGAAGCCAATTAATTTTATTTATGTGATTTCAGTAATTCAAATTTCAAATACATCTATTACAAGCAAGCTTCTGAGAGTCTTCCCCAGTGGTCACACAGGATGTGCTAATTCCACCACCAACCAGTTATGAAGTGTCATCTATAAGAGAAGCTCATTAGATACCCACTGCCCTGTCTGACATATACCAAACTCCCAGACCCACAAAAAGAAAGCAAGTATCCAGCATAAACCATGTTGTTTGCATAAATAGTTTAGACAAAGAGAGACATTCTCAACTTTTAGGGAATGGGAATTCTCCTGATGTCTAGGTTCTCAGATACCAGGCACAGCGCCAACATTGTAAGCAGTCCTTTTCTAAGGATAACCTGCTATGTCAACTCTTTTCTACACAGCTGTCATTATTATTATTATTTATTATTGTTGAAGTTCACAGAGCTAGTGTCTGATCAAAACCTGTATGTACCTTTGGCTCAGTACCTGTGGCTCAGCGGCTGGGGCGCCAGCCACATACACCTGAGCTGGTGGGTTTGAATCCAGCTGTGACTGCTAAACAACAATGACAATTACAAACAAAAAATAGCTGGACGTTGTGGCAGGCGCCTGTAGTCCCAACTACTTGGGAGGCTGAGGCAAGAGAATTGCTTAAGACTAAGAGTTTGAGGTTGCTGTAGGCTGTGATGCCATGGCACTCTACCCAGGGCAACATATGAGACTCTGTCTCAAACCCCCCCCCCCAAACCTCACAAACTTGTACCTTTATTGCCACACCATGCTATTGAACATTATTATTAATAACTCATGGTCTCATACAACAAATTTCTGGTTTGTGAACAGTTTTTTGAGGAAATGAAAAAATGTTTATGTAAATTTCATATCAGTATGACTTTATTTCATATATGATATGATAAAATTTCATATCAGTATGACTTTAACTTTGTAAAGTAAACATCATCTTTTAAAAGATCGGAAGGAGGCCGAGCATGTTGGCTCACTCCTCTAATCTAAGCACTCTGGGAGGCTTAGGAGGGAGGTGGATCACTTAAGTTTAGGGATTTGAGACCAGCCTAAGCAAGAGTGAGACCTCATCTCTACTAAATAGAAAAAACTAGCTGGGCATTATGGTACCTGCCTGTATTCCCAGTACTCAGGAGGCTGAGGCAAGAAGATCCCTTGAGCCCAAGAGTTTGAGGCTGCTGTGAGGTCTGATGATGCCACAGCACTCTACCCCAGGCAATAGAGAGGTAGGACTCTGTCTCCTAAAAAAAAAAAAAAAGACGGGAAAGAAATATACCTCTGAGTGGTAAAAGTGTATGTGTTTTTCCTAACTTTATAACTTTCTATACGTTATAGGTTTTTATGAGTAAATGTTATTTTGATCAGAAGAAAAAGTTAAAACAAAAAAACTTGTTTTAAATAACACGGCTTCTCATTGAGTAACTACTATTAATGCAGGATCTACTCAAAAAAGATAAGTTAATGAAGAGAGTTCAGGGTGGACCATAGTGTTCGTAACTCCAGCTTAAAAACATTGTTTTGCTTCTTGGCATATGTGTTACTTTAATACTAGGGCTTTCTTTTCTCTGATTTTCATTATTCCTTGTCTTTTTAGTTTGAGGGTAACAGCATACACCAGCTGGTTCTGAAGATTTGTCAAGCATGTTTTATCCAGTGTCTCCAAGGTTTTCTCACAACCTGCGTTCCTTGATATCTCAGCTCTTTAAAGTATCTCCTTGAGATCGACCATCTATTAATTCTATTTTGAAAAAGGTCTTTTTTAGAGAATCTCATTGCCAAATACCTGACCCCCGAGGTGAGTTTTGAGGTGACTGGATTTTGGCAGAGATCTCGGTTTGCAGGTCCTTGACCCATGTGTCTGCTTTCAGATCATTCAGGAGGAATCCAGCCACGTGCTTATACACAGAGCAACAGCATCAGCTTCTTAGCCTGTTGGTAAGGTGGCCCCGGGTAAGAGTGACTGAGGCAGTCAGAAAGCATCTATTACAAGCATACCACACAGTGAGTTATCATGTATGAGTGGCTGGCAGTGTTAGTAGTAAATTCCATCACATATATTGAACATGGACATTTAAAGAAGAAATAGGGGCAAGGCTGGGAGGCCCTGGTGGTAGGATTGCTTGAGGCCAGGAGTTCAAGACTAGCTTGAGCATGAGGGAGATCCCGTCCCTACAAAAAATAAAAAAGAAAATCAGCGTGGCATAGTGACACCTGCTATTGGGAGGATGGGCAGGAGGATCACTGGAGCCCAGCAGTTTGAGGTTGCTGTGAGCTGTGATGATGCCAGGGTTCTCCAGCCTGTGTGACAGAGTGAGACCCTATCTAAAAAACAGAAGACCAGTATAAGCAGGAGAAAAATCATCTTTGAAATGACAGCTAGTGGGTGTGCCTGAGCGTTGTGTGTGTGCCAGCTTGTTCATGACCTTGAGCCCAGCTTGTGCATGACCTTGAGTGTTCCGCTCCTTCTCATTAGTTAGGAAACCTTCAGGAAGGAGAGGGCATGGCAATAGAGATGCTGGAAGAGGTTGAACTTGACTTCTGTGCAGGGATAGAGTGGGACAGGGTTCACAGACAGACATGAGGGATGAGGTGAAGCTCACTGTTCTGAAATAGGATGGGCTGGCAATTAGGAATTCTCTTGCCAAGTCCCAGTGGAGCTGAAGTTTGGATCTTGGACCTACTCAGTAAGAGTGTAAGAACCAATACTGTGTGAGCCCCAAAGAAAGCAGATGATATTTTATGGTAACTGTAAGAAGCAGAGAAAACAATTCTAGTTGTGGTGTCAAGAATCAGCTGGGCTGGTCATGGTGATACTATAGTCCCAGCTCCTCAGGAGGCTGAGGCAGAAGGATCTCTTGAGCCCAGGAGTTGGAGTTGCAGTGAGCTAGGATGACACCACAAAGGGGGAGATAAAGAGAGAAGGAGAGAGAGAAGAAAAAAGAAAAGAGAATCATCTGAAGCAATGCAGGGCTCTGTGGTAAGGAAGAGGAAATTACTAATTCAGTTGGTGCTGTGAAAGAGCCCCAGGATTTATCCCTAACCAAATATCTGGTCTTACAGGATCAGGAGGAGCAGGTAATCTCTCCAAGGAATCTGTGCTAAGGACAGGGTATCCACGGTGATAGAGAAGTTAAAATCCAGGAATGTTACAAAGGGAGCAGGAGTGAGCCTCTTTGCCATGTGATTTGACTGACAGTGTTATCTAAGTCTAGACTGAGAGGGCTTAGAGAGTGGGTAAGGAGAGGATGAGGGAAAGGGCATTGTCCACATTTCAAATCTAGAAAAGATAGGGAAACAAGGATAAATTCTGCTGGAGACGAAGACAAACATGTCGGAAGACCTGCTCATAGGTCTCAAACAACAGTGCGTGTGAATGGAGTGGCCTGATCACACGGACTCCCACGACTACAGTACCTAACTTTTACTGTTACTCCACCCATGTTATTTCTGTAAATGTTAACAGTAATTCCTAATTTTTTAAAAAACGTTACATGTTACTAAAAACTTATAAAGGAACTCTTGAAAAAACTGGTTTTCTCCATTCAAAGAAAATACATAGTAATTTTCCGTCAGTCCTTCTCTCACTGTGTATGTAAAACATCTGTGGCGAAAGTAAATTTACTTTATGAAATGTAGCTTGTGTATATTCTCTGACAAGCATCAGTGTTAAAGGTGTAGAGATTTTTAGAAATCCAAGTTGTTTTATTTTGGTTAAATAAGAGCCTAAAATGCAGAAAGTGAGATTCCAGCAAACGTGCCCACCAAGACCAAGGATATCAGCGCCAATTAAAAGGAAGGAGGTGTCACACAGAAGTGAGTGGAGCAGCCGGTGTCCAGAAGCCACGTGCGTAAGTCACACTGGCCCTTCCCTGTGCTCCTTGGCCGTGATCTCTGCTGACAGCCTACCCGCCATGTTAATGAGGTGCTGCTCAGCAATGTGGAGCCCACGTATCCCGTACTTACAACTACATCAGACTGTCATGAGTGCTAAAGTGGTCTTCACTGGACAACTTCCAGCTTTTATATTTTATAAAGCAATGCTGTATTTTCAAAGAAATTGCATGAATTTTAATTTAAAAACAAAACTAAAACTAGGACAATACAGCAAGAGAAAACACTTTGCCTTTCATACTCTTAACTCTTTTTAGAGATAGAGTCTCATTTTTCTTTTTTTTTTTGTAGTTTTTTTGGCCAGGGCCGGGTTTGAACCCGCCACTTCTGGTATATGGAGCTGGAGCCCTACTCCTTTCAGCCACAGGCACTGCCCCATACTCTTAACTCTTACTGCACTGTTATATGTGCATTGAGAGGTTTTTATTGCATTGATCTTTTCATGGGGATTCTTTATGCTTAGCTATTTAAATCCACTTCACCAGTATGGAATCTTTCAGGTGATGCTAGTGAAATTCTTCTGGTATACGTGGGTCATTATGAAAGTTTTGAGATACACAAAAATCAAGAAAATAAAATTCATGCAGGCTAAAACAAATGAAGCCCCCAGCAACATTGCTAAGCCCAGCAGGAAGAAACTTGCACGGGTGAATCAGAAAGGAGGCTGTTGACTGTATTTCCTGGAAGTTAAATAATGGGCTGTAACAGAGTCTGTCTCAAAACTTTCATGGTAACCACCTGTAAATGATAAATGGCTATTTTTTTTTTTTTTTTAATTTCAGGTCAAGTAAATGGCTATTTTTTTAATGGAAGAATTGTAATTTTAAAGAAGGCTCATGGTATAATTACAGGACCATTGGAAGTGTTTACTAAGTGTTTACTTGAAATACAGACATTTTAGAAATTGTGTTGTATGTAAACAGATTATTTAAAACTATTGGTTAAATTATTGCCCTTCATTTAATAAAATGTAGTTTAATTTTATTAAAGAAATAAGAAAAGGGTTGTGATTATTCACAATGTTCTGTGTTGGAACTGTAGAAGAAAAAAATATAGAAATTTTGAGTATGGATTAAATTAGAAGAACTATTGAACAAGTTGACATTTTTTTCTAATCCTTTGAAACGTGTATGTTGATGAAGTGAAATAAATTGACCTCTACTGTAAACACCTCTGATGTTCCCATTACTGTTTGGGATTTTAGAGAAAATTTTAAAGAAGCTGTTTATTTCCTTCCAATACTTCTTTCTATTTCTAACCATTTCTCAAGTAATTAATAGTATCTTTGTCTGGATCGTACTCAGGTGAAATGACAAAACATAGAAAACTGCTTCTTACTTTAAATGATTCTGAAAACAAACGTATCACATGCTTGTACTAATAAACCAAATTTTACACGTTTACATTAATATTTAAACAGAACTGTATAAAGTGCCATTTTTATAGGTTAATGATGGTTAAACATCTATAATATTTGATCAATTATGGTCCAACCTAGCATGTATATGAATCATATAGCATTAAAAAGAACAAAGCAGGTTGTGTGTTCCCTCTCTACCATGAAGAGATTTCAGTTTTAATTATTTTGGGTATTCATATTCCCAACTACCAGTCCATAGCTTTGTCCAGTGGTTGGATCATCTTTTCTCTTTCACTGTCGGCTGTGAAGCAGGCAGAGTCGTCTTGCCCAGTGCTTTACTCTCCAGCACCAGGGCCTCGCCTGGCTTTCTTGTCTTAGTCTGGTTTGATTCCTATCTTCTAGCTAGCTCAACTCCTGTCTCTCCTCAGCTCTGAGATAAACTTTTGTTTCCAGGTCCGCCCCTCTCCGTTCTGTTCTGGTGGAGGAGTGGTGAGGAGTAGCTGAGGCTAGACCTGCCCCTCCCAGCTGTTGCATGACCTGTGTTTTCTCAGGAATAACGACTCTGGACGACTCCGCATCTTCTTTCCTTCAAGCCATGACACCATTTTGCATTTAGCCGATTTATCAGAAACTAAAACTGTTGCAAATCCCCAAATCTGTGATTTGCACAGTAACATTTATTCTCCCATAAAGTACAGCAACCTGTATAGTTCATAAAAAATGAAAGACAATAGTTAGGAGTTTAGTTTCAGGTCTTGAGTTGATGAAGCATACTCACTAGCTAAATATTTTAGTTATTTACACACTAGCCATGACGTATGCATGATTCACATCCTCACGTCAGCAAAATTACAAACCGTATACTACAATACTTAAATGGCTAAAGCCTTTGTCCACTCTACAATTAAGGGACTCCAAGATTAAGATTAGAATAGATCCACTATTATAGATCAGTCTTATTTTTAGAAAAATATTACTTCTTCTTTCCCTCAGGTAAAAATGATAGAAAGGCCTAAACTTGCTGCCATGTGTGAACATTATGATTATTACTACGCTTGGCTCGGCTTGCTGAGGAAGGGAGCCCCCCTGCCGAGTGGTCACTCTGTTCCCCCAGAAGATGCTTGTGGAGAATTAGAACTGGGAAGAGAGGCTCCATCCATCCCCAGGTCAACGGTAACATTGTCGTCTAACTTAAGCCTAGGGTCTGAAATCTTTCCAAATTCTCCTAAAATAAATAATCCAGAAAGAAATTTCCAGATCTTCATTTTAAACTCTGAATTCTCAGTTCCCTTCTGTCCTTTTTCAGCTCAGGTCTGACGTGGCTTCTCTTCTTATCCACAGAGCCATTTAACTGTGGGCACAGATTCACACTCTTAAATTTTTATTATTTTTCTTTCCTTCTAGTAAATTCTACTATTTTGAGGCATGATAAAAATAGTTGTATATGTTCTATTTTTTAAAGATGTTATTAATAATGAATCAATAATTGAATTACTGAAATCCAATGATCATTTTGAGACATTTTGAAAAGTGAAACATTTCATTCAGGGATTTTCAAAATATGGAGTGTAATTTAATATTCTTTTTTTTTTTTTGAGACAGAGTCTCACTCAGTCTGCCCTGGGGTTAAGTGTAACCCCAAACTCTTGGGCTCAAGTGATTCTTTTGTCTCAGCTTCCCTAAGAGCTGGGACTACTGGCACCTGTCACAATGTCCAGCTAGTTTTTTTTTTTTTTTTTGAAGATGATGTCTTGCTCTTGCTCAGGCTGGTCTTGAACTCCTGAGCTCAAGCAGTCCGCCCACCTCGGCCTCCCAGAGTGCTGGGATTGCAGGCATGAGCCATTGTGCCCAGCCTTAATTTAATATTCTTATAGTAAGTTTTCAAAAAGTTTACTCCATAACAGATTTCTGTACATCTACAATATTTTCAATTTTTTTTCACACTGATGTCAACATTCCTGTGCTCAGGGTCATTGATTTCCAGTACAGGCCTAAACACCTATATCTGGGAATTATTTTTCTTTTTTATGTGCTTAAATTTTTTTTAATTAAATCATAGCTGTGTACATTTTAAAAATGTTTTTGTCACCAATTTTTTGTTGTTCAGGGTTGGGAATTTGCTCACCTTGATGACAGTGGTGGTTGTTGAAATTTTGGATGTCATAAAAAATACAAGAGATTATATGATAGTGATCTTATTAATAGCTAGTGAAAATCAGGTAAGCAAGAATGATAAAAGAATGATTTCTTCAGAAAGGCATCATGGGAAAAGTGTAATCGATGTTTAATTTAATTTTATGTATGTGTGTATATATATATACATTTTTTTTTTCTAAGACAGAGTCTCACTTTCTTGCCCCCAGTAGAGTGCCGTAATGTCATAGCTCACAGCAACCTCTAACTCTTAGGCTTAAGTGATCCCCTTGCCTCAGCCTCCTGGGCAGCTGGGTCTATAGGTGCCCACCACAACGCCTGGGTATTTTTAGACACGGGGTCTCGCTTTTGCTCAGGCTGGTCTCAAACTCGTGAGCTCAGGCCATCCACTTAGCCTCTCAGAGTGCTGGGATTGCAGGCATGAGCTTCCACACCAAGCCTTAATTTTACATTTTTAGACACAGGATCTCACTCTGTCACCCAAACTGGCCTTGAACTTTTGGGCTCGAGTGATACTCTTGCCTTAGCTTCCCACAAGTAGTTGGCACTACAGTAATAATGCCACCACACTCAGATGTTTTATTTTTAGAGATATTAGGTTCTATTATGGTTTTTTCCATCTCCATAACACATTTTAAACTACCCCCATGATTAGCACAAGTTATGTGTTCCGTTGTTCAAACTGTAATATTCATGTCGGACTCCAGTAACGAGGTGGCACATTTTACATGTGGGAGTAGCCACAAAACTCCCTTTGCTCAGACACTGGAAAAATATACCCTCTATTTTTTGTCTATATTTGAGGGCTGTTAAACTATCAATTATTTTGGTTACATACTGTTTTATCTCCCAAGCCTTTGCATGAGATGATAGAAGGTTCCCCATCATAGCACCATCCCCACTGTCTCCCGGGACACCCGTCCAAGGACTGGTAACCCCTTCTCATTGAACGTCCTGTCCCAGCCTCCTCTCTGCTGGTGCTCTGACTCCATACCGGGGATGGAGCGAGAGGAATTTATACAGGACTGGAGGGGTGGAGGGGAGAGGGCATGGAGGAAAAGGGACATTGTCACGTGTGTGAGTTGGGGTTTTGAAAGGCATTAGTGTTACGAGTTAGCCTTCATTTGATTCAGGTGCTATTTGTGTGTTACACACGGGCTGGGAAGCTTCACAGGCCTGTTCTCTGCTAACCCTCACATCAATCCTTGTGAGATGGGTCTGGTCCATTTTACGGATAAAGAACTAAGAGCCAGAGACCTTAACTAGCTTGACGTTTCATCATATTTCTAACCTGATCATTAACTTGACTCTTTGTAAATCGGGGACTGCTCATCACAACGTTCCCAAATGATAGTTCTATCTTTGGAGCCCAGAAGTTACTGGGATTCCAAAAATCTTTGTCATATAGTTCAAACTATGCAGTTTTCATTCAGCAACCAGTAATTACAGAAATTTTTTGGACGGAATTCTGAAAAAAATAAAAAAGGTGGATATATAACATGGAAGTATAAACCTTAAAATGGTTTGAACAGAATTGGCCAGAATTGTGCTGGCAAAATACCTTAAATGTTTGAGAGACAGCCAAAGCATCACCCCTTTATTCATTAAGCATTCGTGCACCAGCGCATGAGTAGAGGCCACGGGAAGAAGGGCGCGCTCTGTCCTCAGGAAGCTCAGTTCATAGAGACAGACGTGCAGCCGCTGTCCAAGCAGGTGACAGCGTGTGTATTCTCCGTTCACACAGCGTGTGCGAAGGCCTGGCCCGCGTCCGTCTCCTCCCCCCACTATGTTACAGACTATGGAAGGACGGGATCCTGCCCTGAAGGAAAATCACTGGGTCAGAATACTTTTCTGTTTCTGTTTTTCTCTCCTGCATCCCCCACCGTTATTCTTGTCTTTGTCCCTCTTTGCTTTTGATTCCAAAATTGTCCTTTTTGATGTGAACAGTTTACAATTACTCCTATACTTCAGACTCTGGGCAAATTATGAATCTTACTACTAAAACGAAAATCTGCTTGTCAGATCGGTGCCCAAGACTCATTAAAGTTTCTACTCAAAGCTGAACATTCTCCTTTCCTAGGGTCTGCTGAACACCTTCAGAGGAAATTTGAAGCTCAACAACATAAGTTAGAAGTGGAAAAGCAGTTGGTGAGGAAAATACCAACTATGGGAAGCAGTTAGGAATTTTTTAATAGTTTCTGTAATCACAGATATTCATGGATTAAGTCGGAGTTCACCCTGGAGATCAAGACCGCTTTTTCTTGGCCCCCAGTTTTTAACAGCTAAAGAAAACAAGGGGGAAGGCTTGGGTCAATATTCCCTGCCTCTGTCATTTGCTGTGTGACCTTGTACGTTCATGCAACTTCTCTGAGCCTTAATATCCTTTTTCTGAGTGACAATTTTGGAGTAGATGAACTTCAAGTTTGCTCTCAGTGCTGAAGTGTTTTGATTCTGTTTTGTTAAAGACCCTTCTGTACCTTTGAAAAAAGTGATTATGGTACTTTATTTCAAATTAAAGTTAACCTTTACCCTCAAATACTGGGTCAGGATTCTGGGGCTGAGGCAGACTGAATATGCACCGTACACATATCACTCTTACTTTGAATTGCTTAGAATAAACAATATAGATGTGATTAGATTAATTTTATGAATTGTTTAATGTGTCATACTTATATTAAGAAACTTCTGCCACTTACCATTAAAAGACTCCAAAATATTTAGTTTGCTTGGTGACGTCATTCTTTTTCTGTTTGTTTGTTTTTTAGAGACAAAGTTTCATTTTGTTGCCCTCCGTAGAGTGCTATGATGTCACAGCTCACAGCAACTTCTGGCTCCTGGGCTTAGGCGATTCTCTTGCCTCTGCCTCCTGAGTAGCCGGGACCACAGGCACCCGCAACAACGTCCAGCTATATTTTGTTGCAATTTGCCTGGGGCCAAGTTTGAACACGCCACCTTTGGCATATGGGGCTGGCACCCTACTCAATGAGCCACAGGCGCTGCCCAATGTAATTCTTGTTTATAGGAAAAATTCTAGATCAAATCAGATGATGTTTCCAAAATGCAAGTTGCTTCATAGATTATTTCATTCAATAATAGGGTCTTCGTCCATCATCTGCTGAACCAAATCACAACCAGAGACAAGAGCTCAGAAGTAATGGAGAAGAGCCAGATTCCAGGAGCTGCAGTTTAAGGAACACGAAATGAAGGAGCAGGTTAAGTCAGTTTAATCCCAGGTCTGCCTCTGTGTTGCTGCCTTCTGAGCTGCCACAGGTGTCACCTCTACTTCCCACAGTGTATCCCAGAGGGCGCCGTTGCACAGATGCACAGATGCACAGATGGACACACTCAGTACCTGAAGCAGTTACACATTTCATTTTCTCAGAGAGCACCACACAGCAAGTTCATAAGGCTTCCTGCCTTGGGTTGAGAAAGTAATTGTCCATCATTTACAGATTTAGGATTGTATTAGTTTCCCAGGGCTATTGTAACACAGTACAACAAACCAAGTGGCTTAAAGCAACAGACATTTTTTGTCTCAGAATTCTGAAAGAATGGAAGTCCAAGATCAAGTTGTTGGTAGGGCCGTGCCCCTCTGCGACCTGCAGCAGTGTCCTCTGCCTCTTCCTGGCGTCTGGAGGTTTGGCAGCAGTCTTTGGCCTCCTCCTCCTGGTCACATGGTTTTCTCCCTGTGCGTCTCTGCCTTCACAGGGCCATTTTCCTATAAGAACATCAGTCACATTGAACTAAGGGCCCACCCTGTTCCAGGGTGATGTCATCTTAGCCACTATATCTGCAATGACCCCATTTTCAAATGAGATCATGTTCTGAGGCACTGGGGGCCGGGACCTCAACACATCTTTTCTGGAGGGGATACAATTCCACCCAATGCAGAATTAGATATAGAAGACGTGTAAAGTAACCGTACATCAAACACAATTGGGGCTACATAACGGTGAGGTCTGTGTCTCCAACCACTGTCTCTGAAGTGCTGCGGCCAAAACACGAGGCAGATTAGCATCATTAGGAGCAATGCGCTTTCTAATTCTGATTTTACATTGCACATTTAAAAAATTATAGGCTGTATGGAGATTATTTTTGTTAACATATTCACACACATTTAAAATTTTTGGAATGGGTTTCCTCTCCAGGGAATTTGGAAGCAATTAGAGGAAATACGCCAACAGTATCACATTGACATAAGGGAAATCAGAAAGAAGCTGGGGAGAGAACCAGAGGCAAATTCATTCCTCTAGGAAACATTTTTCTACCTATTTAGAGTTATAAGTCGAGCCAGTGTTAAAAGTAATGATCTCCTCAGAGAAAAGATAAAGTTTTATCCTAAAGATCACCACGCAGACTTCCTTATTAGTAGGAAAAGGGTCAGTCCTCATTGAAGGTCCTCTTTGTAGTTTTCTGGAGGGGACCACGCAGACCCAGGACGTCTGAGGTTCTCAGTAGGGAACAGCTGTTATTACAAGTACTACTGATTGCCTCCCTAGTGAGGGAGGCAGTCAGCGTTTATTGAACAACTATTTAATACCTTAGGGCAGAGCTGGATTAGATGCAAAAAGTCCAAAATAACTGTAAGTTTGTGCCCAGAAGGAGGGGAATAAAAACTGGCATGCATTGAATTCACCTGTCTGCAGAGGTCAGGTGCTAAAGTCTGCATCAGGAAACATCTGAGTTACTTGAGATGATTCTAGAAAATCCCTTAAACACACCACAAGGGAAACTCATCTTTGTATCTCTCAGGAGGGTCTTTAGAGCTGGACCAGATAGCTCCCTCAGAGGAGATCTAGATGAAATACTTGCCTTGTGTTTAGAGACCCTGTAAAAAGAACATCGCTGTGGAAACACGGAGAATTCCATCAGCTCCCTGAGGTGCTCCCAAAAGAAGCTGCAGGCACTGAGACCACGAATACCATCAGCGCCCCATAGTGCTCCCAGGAGAGGCTGCAGGCCCTGAGACCACGAATACCATCAGCGCCCCATAGTGCTCCCAGGAGAGGCTGCGGGCACTGAGACCACGAATACCATCAGCGCCCCATAGTGCTCCCAGGAGAGGCTGCAGGCACTGAGACCACGAATACCATCAGCGCCCCATAGTGCTCCCAGGAGAGGCTGCAGTCACTGAGACCACGAATACCATCAGCGCCCCATAGTGCTCCCAGGAGAGGCTGCGGGCCAGACAACAAGAAAAACAAAATTCCCCCATAGTGCACCCAGGAGAGGCTACAGGGACTGAGACC
>CAUYPK010124608.1:0-22080 GCA_963574355.1 Loris lydekkerianus | reverse complement strand
AAATTTCTTCAACATGTGAATGTCATTGAAGTATTTAATTTCTCTGTCATAAATGAAACTCAGTTTAGCTGGGTACAGGATCCTGGGTTGAAAGTTATTTTGTTTTAGGAGATTAAAAGTCAATGACCATCCTCTTCTAGCTTGAAAGGTTTCAGCAGAGAGATCTGCAGTTATTCAAATATTCTTGCCCTTGTAGGTGATCATTTTCTTTCGTCTGGCTGCTTTCAGAATTTTCTCCTTCATATTCGCCTTCGTGAAATTGGTTATGATGTGTCTGGGGGATGTCTTATTTGGGTTGAGTCGTGCTGGAGGTCTGAAACTGTCTGCTTTCTGAATTTCAGAGTCTCTTGGCATGTCTGGACAGTTTTCCTTCATAATCTCATGGAGAAGAGACTCTGTGCCTTGTGAAGCCACTTCTTCGCTTTCGGGGAATCCCTATAAGATGAATATTGGTTTCCTTCAAATTATTCCAGAGTTCTCTGAGAGAGTGATCTGTTTTTGCCCTCCATTTCTCTTCCTCTTTGAGAGTTTGGGAGCATTCAAAAGCTTTGTCTTGAATGTCTGAAATCCTTTCTTCTGCTTGCTCCATTCTGTTACTGAGGGATTCTACTGTGTTTCTCAGATCTTTGAGGGGTGCAACTTCTTGTCTCAATATGTCAAAATGTTTGGTCATTTGGTCTTTGAATTCATTGAATTCTTGAGACATTTTTTGGGTTACTGCTTGGAATTATAATTTGATCTTATTTGCTATCCAGATTCTGAATTCAATTTCTGACATCTCAGGTATTTGTTTGTGCTTAGGATCTTGTGCTGTGTCTGCCCTATTGTTCCTTGGGGGCATTGATCTACTCTGATTATTCATATTGCCAGAGTTTTTCCCTTGATTTTGCCTCATGTTTGTTTTTCACTGTTGCCTCTGGCTGTCTTCAGAGTTGAGGCGGTGTCTCTCCAAGATTAGACCCCAGCGGGATCACTCTATTGTTGCTCCATCTTTGTAGGGAGTGACCCTGTGTAGTTCTTCTGGGGCTGCCCCAGCCAGGGAGTTCTGGTTGTAGAAGCAGCACTGGAATGTGACAAGATCCAGCAACAGGACGGGAGGTGGTGCACATGGTTCTGGGAGTGCCTGGTGCACAGTGACTTTGGCACAGAGGGCCCAAGGATCCAGCAGTCTCTGGCCAGGAGAAGGGCTCTGTGCAGAGGCGAGGGCACCCAGCTACCAGAGTCCCTAGGCTGACAAGCGGGCAGATGTGGAGGCAGGGAGGGTACGGGAGGGTAGACGCATGGTTGTGCAGCTCCCAGACCTCCTGGTCAGGGCGTGGGGAGGCCCAGCAGGCGGGGTAGCGGGTCCCGGCACAGCTCTTACCAGTCAGGGTAGGTGCAGCTCTTCCGGAGGTGGGAGGGTGCCGATCATGTGTCCCGGAGCAGCTCCCAATTTTATTTTTTAATATCTTTCAAGGTTCTTTTATCTATTTTGGGAACAAAGCTTGCTTAACTGGAATAAACCCCACTTTTCAAGTGATATAATTATATTTATCAAAAGGTTTGCTAATACTCTGTTAAGGATTTTTACATCTACCTTCAGGAGAGATGTCTATTTAGAATTTCCTTTTTTTTTTTTTTGTAATGTGGTTTTCAGGCTTTGTACTGGCCTTCTAAATGAGTTGGGAAATATTTACTCCTCTTCTATTTTCTAGAAGAAATTTCATAAACTTGGTATTTATTCCCCATTTACTCCTCTTCTATTTTAAAAGAAATTTTATAAGCTTGGTGTTAATTTCCCATTAACAGTTTAGTAGAATTCTTTAGTAGAGACCTTCAGTGAACCTGGTTGTTCTATTTTGGAGAGTTTTTTAATTAAAAATTGAATCTCCTTCATAGGGCTATTCAGATTGTCTATTTCATTTTAGTTGAAGTTTTATAGTTTTGGGTTCTCATGGAATTGTTCCATTTCTTCAAAGTTGTGGAATTTATGAGCATGAATTATATGGACAGATCCCTTATCATATTTTTAATGTTGCAGTATTTGGGTTAATTCCTCTAATTTTATTCCTCATATTGGTGATTTGTCCTCTATTCTGTCAATCTTGGTTTATCAATTTTATTGTAATTTTTTAAAGAACCAGCTTTTGTTTCATTATTGTTTTTGGTAATATTTTCCACTTTACTGACTTCTTTTCTTTATTATTTCATTTCTCCTGCTTGCTTTGGGTTTACTTTGCACTTCGAGTTAGTTCCTTTAATAATTTATATGACATCTTTCCTCATTTTTAATTTTTTTTTTTTTTTTGAGCTAGGGTCTCTCTTTGTTGCTTAGGTTAGAGTGCAGTAGTGTCATCACAGCTCATTGCAACCTCAAGTTGTCCTCCTTCCTCAGCCTCCTGAGTAGCTGAGACTACAGCTATGTGCCACCATGCCTGGCTAATTTTAAAATTTTTTTATAGAGACAGAGATCTTGCTATGTGTTCAAGCTGGTCTCAAACTCCTGTCCTCAGCCTCCTAAAGCATTAGGACTATAGGTATGAGCCACTACATTCAGCCCTTCCTGGTTTTCAATGTATTTAGTACTATCAAGTTTTTGTATCAATGCTGCTTTATCTATATATCACATGCTTTGATATATTTTCTTTAGTTCTGTGTTGCCTTTTAATTTCCTTTGAGATTCCCTCTTTGGCCTATAAATTATTTAGAAGTGTATTGTTTAGTTTTCAAGCATTTAAAGAATTTCCTGTTGTCTTTGTTAGAGATTTTCAGTTTAATTCCATTATGGGCAGAAATCATGCTCTGAATGATTTTAATTCTTTGACCTTTCTTGCGGTTTGTTTTGTGGTATGTTTTATGATCTCCCCACCCCCATTTGGTGAATGGTACATGGAAAATTGAGAAAAATATATTGTTAGGTCTGTTAGGTGGCATATTTTTAAAATGCTAATTAGATCTTGATTGATTGTGTTGTTTGGGTCTTCCACATCCTTATGTTTTTTTTGCCTCATAGTTTTATCAGTTGCCTGGGATGATGAGGGTGTTGAAATTCCCAATAATAAATGTAGAGTCTTCTGTCATTTCAGCTTTATCAGTTTTTGCTTCACGTATTTGAGACTCTGGAGTTTAGTTTGGACACATGTAGTATGTTACGTCTTCCTAGTGAATTGATCCTTTTGTCATTATATAATATCCCTCTTTGTCTCTAATAGTTTTCTTTGTTTTAGAGTCCAGTTTATTCAAAGATTACTATTGTTACTCTTGCTCTTTTTTAAAAAAAGCATTATTAATGTGTACATGGTACACATTCCACCCCTTTTTACTTTCAACTTAGCTGTGTTTAAATTTGAAGTGTGTTTCTTTTATGCAGCATATGGTTGGATCATGGTTGTTGTTTTTTTAATATATCAATTTCTATCTTTTGACTGATGTATTTAGACCAGTTCTATTTAAGGTAATTAATGACATGCTATCACTTTAGTCTGTTATTTTGTTATTTATTTTCTATTTCTTTCCTCTTGTTCTCATTTCTCTTTTTCAGTTTACTTGAACATGTTTCCCTCTTGATTTATGTCTACGTTATCTATTAAAATCTTTTTTCCTTCTGTTTTGCTAATTTTGACCCAGTTACACATGGATATCAAAAAAGAAACCTTTGCCCTAATGGAGGAATTTAATCTATTTTCTCCACATGTAATTGAATTAACAAGACTGGGGGGAAATGAGTTAATACAATAGGATATAAATTGGGCACGTGAGAATACTGTTGAAGAATATATACACCCCTCCACTCAGGCCAGCTCCTTCCAATATGCTCATGGTAGATCTCTATATCAATCACAAATGGATTCATGAAGTCTCCAAAGGGGCTGCAGAAAATGAGAGTGTAGTGGAGCTTATCATAGAGAGAGCACACACAGCCCTTTCCTTCTGGGGCTTTCTGAGTGGCAAGACCTTCCTGCATGCTTCTGTTGGGAATCTCCAGCTCTAAAGCAGAATGATAGCTCTAGAACTACCCAGGTTGGCCTGATTCTTCTCTGAACTTTAGTGGGGAAGAAGGTTTAATCCAATCAAATGCACAAAAGTAGAAAATCAGATGTTTATTTGGGGTAGGATCCTCAGCCCAGAACATTTTATTTCTTATTTTTTATATACTGTGTTGTTCCCAAGAAGCATTTAAAGTGATTTTAAATGAAAATATAAATTAAGAGCAAGAAGAGAACAAGGCACTATAAGGCTGGTGGAAAACTGCTTCCCTGTGAGTCTGAGTTTCTACACTTGCAATAGCCAGGAAGCGGATAAAGAGGATACAAGGATGTAGTATCTCCTGTGCCATCTCTTGCTGAAATCACAGGAGTGCTCAGGACTGAGCATGGGGGCAGCAGGATAAACTTCAAACATGGAGGGATCCTTAAAGATATGCATAAAGGGAGACAAGTTCCCATGGGAATTTCCTATAATATTGCATAGATTTTCAACATGTTTTATTTCTTCTTAAAGATTCCCAAGTTCTCACTTTGAAAATGGCCATAGTCCTAGGCAGTGTAGCCTCCTGGGCTGCTTACGTTCCTGAGGGATCACATCTCAGTTAGGGTCTATTATTAGTCAGAGACTATATAAATATGCAAAATATACAAACCAAAGCTAAAATGACAGTCTTTAACTCCTTAAATTCCTGTTTTAAAAATTCTTCTACTTGATTCTTAGAATCTAAAGAAAAACTCTTAGATATAGACTTGCAGGTGCCTTCTAAGTCAGCTGGAAATCTAGGTGATGCTGATGAAATGTGGTTGCCGAGAAGCAGTCATAGATGCCGTACTGTGCCTGGTAACTAAATGACCACACTCCTTCCACTATGGGAGCTCTCTCTCTCCTGGAGAAATAGAAGAGCACAGAAAAATCCAGTCAGCCAGAATCTACCACCTATGCATACCATACACAAGGTGTGCTTGATTAACAAATCTTGAGACAAATTTCATCCTAAAAAATATTTATGAAGCAAGTCTCTACTCCCAGGCTTAGGTTTCTCTTCTTGCCTCTCTCTCTAGAGTATTCCTCAAATTCCTTACCACCTTATTTATTTTACCATTAGCTCTGGATTTTTTTTTTTTTTTTTTTTTTTTAAGTTTTTGGCCAGGGCTGGATTTGAACCCACCACCTCCAGCATATGGGGTCGGCGCCTTACTCCTTTGAGCCACAGGCACAGCCCTAGCTCTGTTTTTTTTTTTTTTTTTTTTTTAGCATTTTCAAGTCTCCCTCAGATTGAATAAAAATGTACCCTGTTCCATTCATCAGTCCATCTCTCTTCCATTCATCCACGAAGAGATGGCCCCGTACTGTTTTTCCTATTTATAGTCTTCTGAACCATTCATTTCCACCCCTTTTCTACAAAGTGTAGCTTTGCATCTTAGTGTTTCTCTGAAGTTATTTTTCAAAGATCAGTCATTATCGCTTCCTGGCTAAACTCAGTGGTTTTTCATTAGAAGTAATTCCGCTTGGCCTTTGGGCTTTTTCCAGTTGCTTGATGAGGGTAAGAACTATAGTTTATAGTTCTCTTATTTCTCTAACTATAAGGTTAGACAATTAAGTTTGAAAACTTACCCTAGAAAAACTGGTACATGCCTCATTGCTGAATAAGATCACTATGGTCACCTTCAAGGTACTTCCCATGGGAAGCTATGCACAGATGCCAGTGCCTAGTCCACCCTTCAAAGCAATTTTGGAAATCTTTTTTTCTTTTTTTTTTGAGACAGAGTCTCAAGCTGTTACCCTGGGTAAAGTACTGTGGTGTCATAGCTCAAAGCAACCTCCAACTTGGGTTCAAGCGATCCTCTTGCCTCAGTTTTTCTATCTTTAGTAGAGATGGGGGGTCTCACTTTTGCTCAAGCTGGTCTTGAACTCATAAGCTCAAGCAATCCACCTGCTTTGGCCTCCCATAGTGCTAGGATTATAGGCATGAGCCACCGTGCCCAGCCTGAAACTCTTTTTCTGTAATGGCTGTCAGAGATGTTGTTGTATAAAGGTTTGACATTTAAGTTCACGAACTCATTCTAGAAAAAGTGCTACGTACTTCACTGCTAAATATCATCATGGTCACCATAATGATAGATCTTCAAAACTTAAATAAAATGATCCACTACAATATATACAGGTCAGATAATTAAGTTCACAAACTCATCCTGGGCCTTGGTATACATATTGTAGCAGTTCATTTTATTTAAGTTTTGAAGATCTATATTTGTAGTTCATGACTGTGACTTTCTTTGTCTTATTTAATATGGGAAGATAAGGCAATTGTCCTAAAATATACTGTTCAAAAGGTATCATATATGTATATACATTCATGTTGCTATAAAAAAAATCTTTCCAATTTATGAGGAAAGTGCATTTTAGAGATCGTGGTTTCTAATCAAAATGCTGTGGGATGAATATTATCTGACACAAAGGAAAACAATGAAATGGGACAAAATGAGCATGGTCGCATGACAAAGAGTAGACACTTAGTTGAAAAAAGATTAAAAATCATGATATAAAATTTTTTTATTAAGTCAAAAAGTCAAGAAATAACAATAAAGCTAGGATTTTCTGTTGAAAGTTTGAATTTATCATGGAGAGAACAGAACACAGCGGTTTGTTTCTTGTATTAGAATAGGTGAGTACAGGGCAAGTTTGGAACAAGCCAGAAATGCCTTGGTAATGTCTTAGGGCAAGATTAGAAAGAAAAATGATTGATGTGAAGGAGGCCAGGAACATAGTGGCCACTTAGTCTGTAATCACTAGAGTTAAAAGCTTGAAGTTTCTGTTCCTTGTATTTCTGAGGTTGTTTTCACTGGTAAAGTGAAAACACCACCAGACCTGAATTGAGAAGATCTCAGCTAGAGTCTTGGTTCTGGAGTTAGACGGGAGATCCTTCAACATAATTTCCTTTTCTCCTGGGCACTAGGCAGAAAATAGTTCTTACATGTTTCAGGTTCCTGTGAGATCATCTACATGGAAGCTCTTATTAGTGTCTATTTGTTCCACTCTTGAGACAGACAGTGCCACGTGAAACGAATTTTTTTTGTTAATTCATATTTTCCTAAATACTATATAAGGCATTTATAAATATCTTATAAAAAGTTATAGTTAAGCTATAACGGCTGAAAGTCTGCTTTAAAAAAAACCCAACAGTGATATATCTTACCAGCTCCAGAAATAAACAGGAATATATGAACAAAGATCACCATCTAGAGGCCCAACTATATTATGATATCTGAACTTATCTGCAAATGCCAGTGACTTCACAGGCTAGAAGGTAACCTGTCAGGGAAACATACAGCTCCACCAAGGAAGGAAGAAAGAGCAAGAGTTTGGCCCTGGAGAAATTTTGCCTCAATAAAGCATTCAAAGTCATAAACAAATCAAACAAAACACTCTGCCCTCCAAACTAACCAATGTACCAAAGCAATATTTGGTCCTGGGCCTCTGGTCATTGTAAGGATATAAGTGAAAAGTAGAACATGATAAAGTAAAATGATAAATCCTTGGGAGATAGATGCAGAGACTCTAAACAATGGAGGCTTTTAAAATGGTCTTGAACAAAATCATTTCCTCTCAGGAGCAACTTCAAAATGAAAATCTGGTTTGCATGAGGTAGAGTTATTGTTGTGTACATCTTGGTGCTAAAAAAAGCTGTAATACTCTTAGAAAATGAGGAAGAAAGTCACCAGAA
The DNA here is from genome assembly GCA_963574355.1 of Loris lydekkerianus. NCBI lineage: Eukaryota > Metazoa > Chordata > Mammalia > Primates > Lorisidae > Loris > Loris lydekkerianus. Next base: position 14,390 of record CAUYPK010124608.1, on the reverse strand, counting down.
AATACCATTAACTCCTGATGATACTCTTTAAAGAGTCAATATGAGTTATTTAAAGGGGCACAGTTTTGAGAGTAGAAGGGCTATGTTCAAACTTGGGGTTCACTCCATATTGGCTGTGTGGCTTTGGGCATGTTACTTCACCTCTTTGAGCCTCACATGGTGGTTGAGGATCAAATAAAAATTGGAAAAGTCTAACCCTAGTATCTGGAATATAATCAATGTTCTTCTTACACTTCTCTCACTTATAAGAAGCCACGTGATTTAACTTTAAAAAAAATAAAGAAAAAATTTAATTTAGAAGAAAGTGGGTTTTAGATTTTTGGCCCCAAATTGGTTTTTAAATGTTTGTTTGTTTGTTTGTTTATTAAAATGAAGAGACATGGTTTAGTCACTATATGACCAAGTAACTGTGGTTGTCAGTTGTCCTACCCTTGACTGTGTTTTCTTTCAAGATGTAATTTTCTTACTGGTAACATAGAAGAAACAGGGATATCATCTACAAATGAGTATAATACTACACACCTCACAGGATTGTTGTAAGGATTAAATGTGATGTTGCATAAGATGTCTGTAACTCAGTCCCATTTAGTATGGGGTACCTATTTTCTTTATTGCTGATTTTTGTCTCTCATGGGACATTTATATTAAAATGACATAGTTGCCATTGACTATTTCAGATATACCTGCTGGTGTTTAATACCTTCTTCACAATTGCTCTCTCACCAAAGTTCAGCTTTCGAAAGAGCAGCACTGTGGGTCTCCTAAGAGGCCAGTTCCTTTGCATATACCACACAGTGTGATTTTTTTTTTTTTTTTTTTTTATAAAATCATAGCAGAACACATATTTTCAAGTGAGAGTTATATCCTTCAAAACCCACAAGTGACAATTCTTCTTTGTATAATATCCCTCTACTCTGAGAACTTCCCTCAGAGCCACTGCATGTCTCTTTGACTATCTCAACAGAAGCAAAAGAGAAAAAGATTCTGGTCAAATAGAAGATTTTGGCAGGTAGCTTGTTAAGCTGGCTCTGGGGCAATTTATTAATGTTTTTAAGCAATGGAATCATTCCTTTGCAAAGTGCCAACATTAAAGGAACACCATCAGTATGGTGTATTAATTATAAATGATTTTTTAAAGTCACTTCTTTAAAAAATATATTAAAAGGTCTGTATCCAGAAGCTTCAAAGACCTACATCCTCCTATGTTTACCTTTTATCCTGGTAAGGTATGTCCGGCACCCACTGACATTTTGCCTATTCACAGAATCCTAAAGTTGTGACCCATATTTAGAACATAGGGGTATTGTTTCTGTAAAAAGTCAGTTTAAATGATCCTTTTTAAGGGATGGCTCAGAGGACTTCTTCCTCACATACACTAGAGCAGTGATTTTCAACTGGTGTGTTATGGGGCACTGGTATGCCATTAGAGGATTTTACTTGTGCTATGAAAAATTTTTAAGATCATTAATTAAATTATTTTCAAAAGAAGTTCAAAGCACAGTACGTATATTCTTTTTTTCACTCTTTTTTTTTTTTGATCAGCAGGACTGAAGTGTGCCATGGAAGTTTAACTACAGATTCAAGTATGTCAAGAGATGGTTGAAAAACACTGCACTAGGGCAGTGCCTGTGGCTCAAAGTGGTAGGGCGTTAGCCCCATATGCCGGAAGTGTTGGGTTCAAACCCAGCCCCGGCCAAAAACTGCAAAAAAAAAAAAAGAAAAAAAAAAACACTGCACTAGAGTCTTGCAGGCTGACTTGACAAATGCTCTCTGTAAGGCCACGTGTTCTAATTTGGGATATGGAAATACATTGCTAAATAAAGCAAGGCAGCTGTGCAAAGAGGTAAACCCTCAGCCATGAAGGCCTGCATTCAAATCCTAGCTCCACTGCTCACAAGGTGCTTAATCACTCTAAGCCTCATTTCCTCATCTGTGAAATGGGGATGCTGCTTGACCAGCTCACAGGACTATAGTAAAAGTTGCAGTGACACTGAGGATGAGAAGGTCCTGGGTATTGTACTCTGCACAGATGGGCACCCTGTACCCACTAGGTCCCAAGTTAGCTCTAATAAGGGGTGGATCACCCTGCCTACAGGGTCATTTGTGCAAAATAGGGAGGGGTCACTCTCAGCAGTGGCATGTGAGGTGGCCTGTGTCAGCTGCAGCCAAGGCTAGCTGGAGGGTACTCTGCCCACACCCGACCCTCAGCAGGATGACCCAAGCTCACCGAGCGCCTCTCCGCACTCCCTTTTTTCCTGCCATTCTTGTCTGGAATGACATCCAGTGAGCGGTAGCTGGGTGGCTTCTCCTCCGGCCAGTTCGGGGAGTGCGAACGGCGACGATGGGTCCTCCAGCTCTGGGGATGCCTCTCCTTCTCATCCTCTGAGCTCCAAGAACTGAGGCCTGAGGGCAGGGGAGGGGAGTAGCTACGGGGCCGGCGTCTACTATGCCTCTGAGAGCTTTCCCGGGGGCTGGGCCTACTGGGCCTCTGCTGATAGTGGCTCCTGAGAGGGGGGTGGCTGGGATGCCACTGAGGCTCACTGGATGAGGGGCCATCAGTGAGGCTGTCCCTGTCTGACCAGGGTATGGGTGACCCATTGAGCCTGGAGCTGTGGTGCCTTCCACTCCTTGGGTGGTCCCGTGCTCTTCTCTCCAATGCCCAGGGCCTTGGTCCACGATCCTGGAACTCCTGCTGGAAATCAGAGTGATGGTGCTGCCTTCTCTCCTCCCTCAGATCCCAGGGCAAGGAGAGATCTGAGGTGAGCCATTGTTCATGTGAGGAGTTGCTGGTCCTCCTTGAGAATGGCAGGTCTCTGATCAGTGGGGGCAGATGGATTATTCTGCGTTCCACAACCTCAGAGCCCAGGGAGGACAGCATGCTGCAGGGATGGCCCAATCTGGTTTTGAGGTCAGGGGGCAGAGGCTGGGCCGGGTTGAGGTTCCGTAGCTCTTTCTCCAAATACTCCAGGACACCATTGGTGATGGGAGGGTGAGTAGTGGTCTGAGTCACTGGCATCTGTGGGAGACTGGATCGTAGGGACAAATCTGAATGAAAACAAGGACAGAATATTCAGATATAATGGCCCAAAACATACTCCTCAGAATAAGGACCTTAGACTATTACATTATTAAGCTTGCCTTTACTCCCTCCCATACCCAATCATGAATACACACACCCTATTGATCATGGGGACCCCAAGGCATCCCATGCTCCTACCCTTGCCCTCTGCCCTCTCCCACCCCAAATCTCGGGCAAGGTTTACCTCGCTGCAGCAGCGGGTTCAATGCATAAGATGAAACCTGGGAGCTCCTGTCCGCCCCCCAGTACAGGGGTTTTTCCATCATCTGAGAACCTAGGGCCCGAGCCTGCTTCATGTAGCGGTGGCGGGCCAGGGCTGCAGGGAAAGAAGGAGAAATGCAGACCCTCAGCCTGGGCAACCTTATGCCTCTACCCCAACTTTTCTCCACCCTATGGTCTTCTGAGAGGCCAGCTTCTCTCCTCTAAGTCTGTTTTTATCTATCATGTATGGGAGTAAGGGTTAAGGGAGTAGCAAATCAACTGTCCCCCTGGCAAGCAGTTGGGGATAAATTCTCTATGGGCAAGATTGCAACTTCTGCACCCCATTTCATTATCCAGCCCACTTCTAACATCACCCAAAGTACACAGGTTAGATGCATGGATACCAAGAGACCATGAAATTTCAGGCCACAGGTCAACAAAACCAGAAGCCAATGGTCACAAGTAGAAGATACAGATGCAAGGTACTTGGAGGAGGCAGGGAGGCTGGGAGGCTGGGAGGAGGGGAGGCTGGGAGTCAGGGCTGGGGACATCTCAGCATGCTCAGGGCTGTCTGCACAGAGTAAAAGAAACAAGGAAGGATGTGATGCTGATGCCCACAGCAGAATTACTTGGTCATTACACTGAAAAGTGATTCTAGCTGGCATACAAACCCTGGGTGGGAGAAAGTCCGTGGGGGGGAAGGCAAGGGAGTGCAAAACGCTCAAGTGAACTCAGAGGATCATTCCTATTCCTCTCTTCCTAAAGTGTTGGAATTTTCCCCAAGTACCGGGAATCTCAAAGAGGTAGGGTACAGGCAGGAAGAGGGAAGGGAATTACCATTTCCTTTATGGGCAAATAAAATAGAATAAAAAAAACAAAACAAAAAGAACCCCAGCACAACAAGGGGGCCACAGCAATATCACTCCAGTTGCCTATGTGGGGCTGGTCTGAGGCACAAAACTTACAGTGAAAGCAAATTTAAAACAATAGCATTTAGTTGTTTTTGTTCAAGAATTTCTATTTTGAGGCAACTGTGGCTGAGTGCCACCCATCTCTCAAGGTCTCTGACTAACCATGCATGTATGGCGTGTACGTTCATGGTTAATTGCAAGAAGTACCTGTCTCAGGCTATGAACTACTGCAGGCTCCCAACCTGGCACTCCTCTGTTCCCCTGTTTACACACTTTTTCCTCAGTTCCCCAGGCCCTGTGGCCACCCTAAAACAGAAGGGTGTTGCCTAAGGCTACACCCTGACATAGCAAGAGGGGACACAGGCATTCCAGACCCAACTACACAGGGTGGGAGATTTGTTGAGGCCAACAGCAAAGGGAATCTGGTGGGCTACCCAGCTGCTCTAGTATAAAACAAATTTCCAGCACAAGAGGAAGTGGTTGCAGCAGAGGCCCCAGAAGTGTCCAGAGCTCCAGCCCTAGTGGTGAGTCATAGCCCAACCCGGAGGAAATCAGACGCAAACTTGCAGCAGCTCACCCAGCTGCCACAAACACAATCATGCCAACTGATAGCCTCCCAGACTCCCTGAAGGCACGTCCATAGGCTCGTCATTTTCCCTTTTTAAAACATGCCTCTCCCTAGCTTCCTCTGCTGGCTGCCACCAACACACATACTGGAATGTCCTGCTTCGTACGGCCAGTTACTTTACATGAGCTAACCAGTCCTCTGAGAAAACCCTTAATGTGGGAATCAGATAAGGAAGTTCACCTCAGAGAAGTCACATTCCCAGCCCAAGGTCCCACAGCTAGTGACTGCCAGAGCCCGGCTGTGAACCTGTGTCTGTTTGATATTCAAGCCTATGCTCTTCCTGCCACATCACTGAGTCCTTATACTCCTTTATTTTCTGTGAAGAAGTAAAACACCTCTCCCAAGGGTACCTCCTCAGTTTACTTCTCTCCCACTCAGCTCTGCACTGTTCAAAATTCTCTCCAAATTAGTCTTTCCCTCCGAGGCCTGGGAACATCTAATTCCACTGGGAACAGTGTAACCTCTTTTGCATCCTGGCTTCTTCCAAGTGGTATCATTTCCCTGTTTGGCCACTTCTTTCTCTCTCCATTCAATAGGAGAGAAAGAAAGAATTATGCTTTTTTCTTGCTTCTCAAATGATATTTTTCATTAATGGGATGCCCAGAACAGGTAATTCCCTAATTACTGATCCTCCATTAGCTTTTCCTATAATTTCCCTTAATTTTTTCATAGTCCAGAGATTAAACTACCTGTTCCCTTCCTAGCTGACACAATTTTTTTTCCAGGGCCCCTTCCTTCCTTGTTTCATGAGAACTGATGAAATAAGATGAAAGACATAGACTTTGAGCTTCTCTCTTGGCTCCCATCCCCAGAGACAGCCCCCCAGGGATGTCTAGACCATTGGCGTAGCTGTTGTTCACCTAATGGGGAATCGGACAATAAAAATAAGAAACATAGACAAAGCAATGAAGCTTCAAAAGAGTCCCAATAAGTTATCTCTTAACCTTGGGGGAGTAAAGTCCACCTTAGTCACCTTTAATGAGCTTATTAAAAATACAGATTTCTAGGTTTCATTCCCAGAGACTTCCCTTCAGTTGTTCTAAAGCAAGCCAAGAAAATTTGTATTTTCAACAACCTCCCTACTCTGATGCAGGGGGTCACCTTGGAGTTGACAATTGAGGATTCTCAACAAATGGTCCTCAGGGATAATCTCCTTAAATAAGGGTTTCGAAGGTCAGATGGACTTCAATTTGAATTCCAGGATGTACTAGCTATGTGGTTTTGAGTGAGTTTTCTGACTCTCTGAGCCCAGTCACCTCATCTGAGAGTTGGGGATAATGACAGCTCTTTCACAAGGTCATTGAGGTTCAATGAGGTAAAATGAAGTAATGCACATGAAATGCCTACCATATGACAGAAAGTCAATAGGCAGGGGCTGTAATTGTTATAAATTGTTTTTTTCTCTGCCCAAGATTCCATAGAAGGTGACAAAATAAATATATGGAGAATAAGCCACCAAAGTATTAATCTTCATCTCTGAAGAAAATCCAGGGCATATTCCTTAAGATGTCCCCTTCATGAAAGAAATGACACTCAACACCTTACCCTCCTGCAGAAATGTGTTCCTCTCTTGCCCTGCAGCCAGCATCATCTGTGTGCCCTTGAGGGTCTCCAACTCCATCTACCTATAACTGGTTACCAATCCTTACCATCCCCTCTCCACTCATAAAACTCACTCTTGTCCTTTTTTAAATCCATGTTCACTGTCTTTTTGTTTCTTCTTGCTTTTTCTTTACTTTTTTTTCTTTCTTTTTCTTTTTTTTTTTTTTTTTTTGTGAGACCGGGTCTCACTCTGTTGCCCCAGGCTAGAGTGTCATGGCATCATAGCTCACAGCAACCTCAAATGCCTGGGCTCAAGAGATCCTCTTGCCTCAGCCTCCTGAGTAGCGGGGACTACAGGTGCACACTACAACCCTGGGCTAGTTTTTCTATTTTTAGTAGAGAGAGGGTCTCACTCTTGTTGAGGTTAGTCTCCTGAGCTCAAGCAATCCACCCACTTTGGCCTCCCACAATGTTTACAGGTGTGAGCCCCCATGCCTGGCCCTGTCTTTTTGCTTTTTCCAAAACTACCATTCCCCCTGCCAATTGAATGGCCAATCATTTTAGTGACATCCTCAGGAGCTTCCTAGAATCCCATTTCCCTTTGAACTGTTGTCATTTCAGCTTTGGGAAACTACCAGCAGATGATGGTGGTTGCCACTTAGGCAACTGACCTCAAACAGCCCTGCTCCCAAAAGGGTTATCCTTGATTGATCTATTGAACATGCATTCCCTCCTTTAGAGCAGCAGGTTAAATATTCCCCACTTCTCAGATTTTCCCCTACCCATGAACTTACATCACATTATCTTTGTTGAGGAAGAGGAACCAACCCTAGACATGGAGTTAAGAAATCTAGGTTTAGTACAGGGCTCACCACTAACAGGCTATGTGTAATTGTGTAAAAGTCTCTCCAGGCCTCACTTCCTTCAGCTGTAGGGGGGAGGGGGAAGGGGTGGGGATGAGGCAGGATAAATCGGAGAACCTCAATGTGGCCTGTGCCCACTACAGGGTATGCCTAGAGGTTCTCCGAGAAGGAGGAATGAAAGCTGTTTCTCCAGTTCTCGTGGAAAAAAATGTAAGATTCAATTCAAAACCTTTCATCTGTAAGTCCTATGGAGGGTCATTTACCAGTACGAAGTGAATTATCAAGGGTCACTAAAATGTGGTGTCATTTTCATTTTTCTTCTCTCCAATGCTCTGAACTCTCATTGGACAGTAGGAGGTTGGGGACATGGGCTATGGCCAACGAAGTTCAAGAATCACTGACATCTTTCTTGAAGCTTCCTTCTGCATCTAGAAGTTTGATTTGCTGAGTTTGAGTCAGGAAGCTGTGAGCTCACTCATCTTCCTCCCTTAAATCTTAATCATCTTCTACATTTTAATTACTTCCTCTGTGTCTTCAGAGGTCAGGCTGCCTCCCTTCCCTTTCCCTTCCCTTCCCTTCCCTTCTCTTCCCTTCCCTTTCTAAGGCTAGTTCTGTCACTTGTAGGTCTGACACCACTCCCAGTGGTTTCATCAGTCATCAGTGACCACCTCATTCCATAATGCTTCGCTTTACTCACTGGCCATTAATCTTGGTTCTTTGCTTATAAATATGCTTAGGGTTACCTTGTTCCACAAAACCCAACAATCACTCTCTCTTCTCCTAAGCAAAGAACTCTCCTTAACAATGCATGCCCATCCATGCAATTCTCTTTATCAACGAATTTCTCAGGATAGTTTGCTCTAGTGACTCACTTTGAAAGTAACCTTCATCTGCTCAAGTTCAGGGATTTTTTTCCATGGCACTCATTTCTTTACTTCACCAGTTCTTTTAAATGAACTCTTCTCAGGAGAAAGTACTTTCCCTCAGAATCTCTGTTTATTAGTTTACTGACAAGGAATGCATTTATCATTTGTACTAGCCTTGCTTATTTTTAGTGTCCCACAGACCTAGGGATTCTAAGAAGTCATCTTGGGAGGATTTTTCTTATCACCAGTGACTGTGGCTTCTCCACGGCTTTTCTCCCTGAGGTTCCTGAAAGGTAGACAGCCCCATGGCCCAATATTGCATCCTCTTCTACTATTTTTGCCCTCTTTAAGGACTTCATGATACTTGGCTAATCCCGTAATGATCTGCCTGCAGAGGCTGTGGCAGTCCCTAATGAGACATTCACAAGTGAGATGAACATTGATTCCACACTACCACTGCTACTTACTACCCGTGGGACTTCTCTGAGCTTCAGTGTCCTGTCTGTTAAATAGGGATGACATCTACCTTCTAGAGTTGTTGTGAGGATTCATTGAGGAAATATATGCAAAGGGCCTACACATAGTTAACATCCAATAAAAGTTAGTTCTCTTTTCCTATAAGAGAGCCACATTGGAGCATAGGTCTGAAACCAGATTCAGACCACTGACCTTCTGAACATGGTAGACTAATTCTTGTTTCTATCTTAATGGGTAAATTCCTTATTTTTTCTTAAAAAATTATTTTTCAAATGGACCAAATGATGACAGTGGTTTTCTCTGGGTATTCAAAGTAGTCTTTACATTTTCTTGAATTTCACATAGTACTTTATTTTTTATCATCAGAAAAAGGAAATATTATTTAAAACAAAAACTAAAGAAACACCCTTCCATTTAAAGCAGTTGATGCTATCCCATCTATTTACTAAAGATGGGATAAAGAAAAGATCTTTATAGAATAATTTTTTACTCTTTTGCCTATATCATATATTCTGTAGCCAGATTTTATTGGGGCATAATTCTGTTTTAAAGGATCAAATTTTAGTCCAAAAAATGATATCAAAGGCAAGATGTTCTGCTTCCTCTTCCCTTCTCCTAACTCAAGGAGTCTCAGAGTGTGATGCCCTGACCAACAGCATTACATCACCTGGGAACTTTTGAGCAACAAATTCAGAGGCCCCCACCAGACTAATGGAATCAGAAACCCTGGAGGTGAATGTCAGCTATTAAGTTTGAACAAGACCTCCATGTAATTCTAATGTGAGTTTCAGTTTGAGAACCATCACTTTAATACCTTTCTCCTCTGCTCTGTTGTTTTTTTTTTTTTTTTTAAAGTCATCTCTAAGGAGTGGTGCATCCTTGTACTAGAATATAAAGTATATATTTGGTCTTTTACTCTAAGAGACAAAAGAAGATGCTCTTTTATCAACTAAGACAGACCCTAAGGTTAAGGAAACAAAAGTTACCCACAAATCAAAGGCTTAGGGCCCAGCTAGCATGGCAAATTTCTAAGTGCTACAAGAAAAACTACACTCTTGCTAAACTCCCTAATAGTAGGAGCCATGGGGAAAATTACTAGAGCCTTTCAAACTCTGATTTATAACCCAGACCATTATAACTCAGGATGCACAGAAGACCAACCTTACCTTTTCTGATGAGCAATTATGGACCTTAAGCCAGTTTCATCCACTTTATGGAGACTGTGCATGCACTGTCGTCATATCCTATAGTTTACCTTTTGATGTAAAGAGCCAAATTCTACCTTATTCTAATGCTCAAACCTTACCCACAAAGTGATGGGATGTATGTTACACATATGTTTACCTATTGCACATGCTCTGGGCTCTCCTTATAAATACGTACAGCTCCCCCGCCCCCCAATCTGCTCAATATGTATTACTCTACTGTGTCATGCAGACTCTGTAAGGTATAAAACCCAACTTGTACTTTCTCTTTTTGAAGAGAGAGCACCTTTGGTTCATGTTGGAGACTTTCTCTTCCCAGCTTATAAACTGATATCACCAATACAACTCTCCTTTTTACTATTTAGCCATGCTGGTACTCTTTTGGATGACAGTATCTGCCCCTGTTTCCTGTTATACAGCTCCTATTCCTTGGAATCTCTAGAATGATGAGTATCTTTTGTATACTAATGAGATGACTAGTAGTAGCTGTGGGCCCCTAGGTAGCTTCAGGATGAGGCTAGTCACCCGAAACACAAAGGCATGATTAGAGGGTTGGGACTTTCATTCCCACCTTCTTGAAAACGAGGAAGGGGTGAGGGGCTAAAGGTTGAGTTGATCACCAATGGCCAATGATTTAGTCTATCATTCCTATGTAATAAAGCCTCCATAAAAACTCAAAAGGACCAGGTTCAAGTTCAAGGAACTTCCTGGTTGAACACATGGATGTGCTGGGAGGATGGACCACTTAGAGAGGGCAGGAAGCTCCTCACACCTTTCCATGCACCTTGCCCTCTGTATCTCTTCATCTGTCTGTTCATTTGTATCCTTTAAAATATCCTTCTGTAATAAATGGTTGTTTCTCTGAATTCTGTGAACCACTTTACCAAATTAATTGAACCTGATGAGAGGGTCATGGGAACCCTCAATTTATAACCAGTTGGTCAGAAGTGTTTAAGTGACAACCCACTATCTGCAACTGTGGTTGGCATCTGAAGTTGGGGAGAGTCTTGAGGGGCTGAGCCCTCAACCTGTGGGGTCTAATGACACCTCCAGGTAGGTAGTGTCAGAATTGAGTTAAATTATAGGACACTGGATTGGTGTTTGCTAGAGAATTCTTGGTGTGTGGGGAAAAGCACCACATGTCTGGTGTCAGAAATGTTGAGAGGTATGTGAGAAGAGGAAAAAAATTTTTTCCCTTTACAAGCAGCCTTCCCTCTCACTGCTTCATTTAAACAATTCTCTCTGACCACCCTATGTCCAAACAAGGTCAGTGGTAGGACACAGACTGAACCACAGGGATATTAGGTTCACTGGGGAAATACCATCAGGAGGCAGAGCTATCAGACAGAGGCTTTAGACAGCCTAAGAGGAGGGCACCTTCTATGTGGTTCTACAGCCTCCCCTAGCATCATCCTCAGTGCTAAAGTGAATGTCCTCTGAACCTGTGATGAAAGAAGGGCCTAGAAGCATCTTTGGCCTGGGAACATCAAGTTGATGAGTCTGGGGTCTCAGGTGCTAGTCCACCCCATCTCACCACTTGCCTATGTCCACTCACCTTCCTCAGGGCAGCAGCAGCGGGTGGGACAGCAGGGGCAACGGAGGTGGCAGCAGCAATACTGAGGGCAGCACTGACACCAGCACACACCAATCAGCAGGAGGAGGAGGAGGGCTCCCAGAATGATGAAGATCACCGTGAGCCAGTCTGCAGGGGGGAAGCCAAGCAGGGGTTGGACCAAACATTCAGGTGGAACACTTCCAGTTCCTTCTACTCTAGACATCTAATAAATACAGCACTTGACTTACAGGGTAAGGTTGAACAATACACTGGGGAAAAAAAGCTTAGCTTTAATAAGGGAACTTCGGAGGTTGACAACACAATGATAATAACCTAGGATTGATTATTTCTGTTTTTGTCTTGTTCTTGTTTTTCAGTCCATAAAAGTGTTACAGTGGTGAGGTAGGTGAATAGAAACCCCTAGCAGCACTTACGTAGGACGATGAGTTTCACCTCCTTATCTGGGTCTCCTGAGGTATCCCCTGGAGCCTCAATGGTGCAATAATACACTCCATGGTCCCACCACATCACTTCATTAATCACAAGATCTGCTCCTACATAGGAGGGAGGGAGAAAGCACTAGTGGTCATAGGAGAAGACGGTGCTGGTTCTTTTTTCTTTTCTTTCTTTCTTTTTTTGAGACAAGGTCTAGTTTATTGCTCTCAGTAGAGTGCCATGATGTCATAGCTCATAGTAACCTCAAACTCGGGCTCAAGTGATCCTCATGTCTCAGCCTCTCCCATAGTTGGGACTACAGGCGCCCACTACAATGCCAGGCTACTTTTAGAGATGGGGTCTTGCTCTTGCTCAGGTTGGTCTCCAACTCCTAAACTCAAGCAATCCACCTGCCTTGGCCTCCCAGAGTGCTAGGATTATAGGCATGAGCCACCACGCTGGTTCTTAAGCTATGTCAGCTTCAATATCCCAGTAATATCTTGTCACATCTTATAAAAAACCCTGGTAGTTCACTGAAAGGTCTCAATTTCTTCCTCTGAGATCTTCCTCTTTCTCCAAAAAGTATAATGATGATAGAACTGACTAATCCTGAGCCCCACCAGGGACTTTGTAAGGATTTTGGATATGCTGCCTCACTTAATTCCCACCACAACCCTATAGACAGGTATGGTATAGATTACCACAGTTTCTCATTGCCCATTCTTGTCTTCTCCCATGGCCATATAATTTTTGACCATGTACATGGCTACTACGATTTGAATGTCTGTTCCCTCCAAAACTCATGCTGAAATTCATTGCCATCATAACAATACTAAGAAGTGGGACCTTTAAAAGGTGATTTGGCCAGGAGAACTTCATCTTTGTGGGAGGGATTGGAGCTATTATAAAGGGGTGAATTTTGCCCCCTCTGACTTCTCACCTTCTGCCACGTAATGCTCCAGCAAGAAAAGACTCACCAGATGCCAGCACCTGGATACTGGACTCTTCAACCTCTAGAACTGTGAGCTAATAAATCTCTATTCATTTATAAATTACTCAGTCTCAGATATTCTATGGTAACAGTGAAAAATGGACCATCCAGAATAAAAGCAATTTCACATCCTCTCTTACAGATGGAGATAGACAAGTGGCTCAGTTCTGGCCAAGAGAATGTAAGCAGTAGTATCATGTAATGGTTCCCACAAACTTTCTTAAAACAGGTCATGAACACATGGGCCCTTTCCTTCTTTGTCTCTTCTATTGTGTTACATGGGAAGCAAATGTGACAGCTGACATCATGAAGAGGAAGATGGCATTCTTAGTAAAGACCTAATGGAACACAGCCATCATACTACCTCTGATTTTATATGCAAGAGAGAAATAAACTTCCTTATGTTTAACTCACTAATATTTAGAGCTTTTCCTTACTTGCAATCAAACCTAACTAAAAGAGTAGGTATTATTATTTGCCTACATTTCTGATGAGGAAAATTAAGCCTTAAAGAGGCTAAAGGAACTAGACTGGTAACACAGTGCTCAACAGAGGGAGGCTCAAACCTACATCTCTCTGACTCAAAGCTGGTGCTCTTAACCACTAAACTCTGCTATCTTTTCTACTTTGGGTGGGTACTTTAGTCTACAGCCGTTAACAGCCTAAAATGAGCAAATACCTCTGGATCTGGAAGGGAGAGGTAAGAGTGAAATGCCAATACATTAAGAGTGAACGTAACTTAAGAAAAGATTGTGTTCTTGTGAGCACTGAGTACCATGCTATCCCATTAAGACAGATGAATGGTTAACATGTTTGTTCAAGTTTAGCAAAGTCAACAATACTCCCTAAAGACTTTTTGTGCATCCAGCACTACATCAGGCACTGTGGGAGATCTGAAAGGAACAAGACTCTTTTTTGTCCTGAAAGTTTAAAATCCAGTTAGAGGTAGGCTCCATGTCTCAGCACATCAGCAGTCCCTGCTCTGACCCACAGCAGGAAGGTGACATTAGCTTTATTGACTAGCTCCTGCTTAGATGGTGGTCATATCTGCAATTCTTTACTATTTGTTCATCAAGAAATATTCATTGAGGAAATGAAACAAAAACATGAGGTCACGCAATGCTAGACCTAACTTTGACTTCTGTTTCCTTTTCTTTCTACGTCAATCCTTACAATTTTTTCCTACCCATTATTTTCCAAACCACTACCTTTTTAAGAAACAAGCTAACTCCAGACTTGAAGAAATGGCAAAAGTGCTTTGAAGAAATCCCCTCCCCCAAGCTTGTTGTGTATTGTAAATCAGCTCCAATAAAGGAGACACAAAGGGTATTCTAGGGATGTCAGAGTAATGATGGTATTTAGATATGATAACATTTTTTAATTAAATCATAGCTGTGTACATTAACGCAATCATGGGGCACCATATACTACTTTTATATACAATTTGACATATTTTCATCACACTGGTTAACATAGCCTTCCTGGCATAGTCTTCCTGTGTTAAGACATTTATATTCTACATTTAGTAAGTTTCACATGTACCCTTGTAAGATGTCTATTCTTAAAATAACTGCCCACTTTTGAAAGCTTGCTGATGCTTTTTCAGCAGATTCATATATTCTGATGTTCATGTTGTC
>CAUYPK010124607.1:0-19593 GCA_963574355.1 Loris lydekkerianus | reverse complement strand
CATGACATCCACAAAATCCATTACCTTGTCCTGATGAAATTCTCCTTCTTCATATAGTTGCTCTATGCAGGTCCTCCAGCATTCCATTGGCTCTCTTTTCCTAAAAGAAATCTAGAAGGAGGTCAGTGGGGCAAACTATAGCTCCTACCACTGCTGCTGTCCTTAGCGTCACTACTGAGTCACAACCTATTTCCTTTAGTATTCTTTCTAGATTTCCCTGACCTGTAGCTCATGTCTCTGCAATTGGATGACTAACCCAGTAACCATGCCTAATTCTTGAGGGATTTGAGAACCTGGTCGCCAGGCCCTTCTAACGCTGAGATGAACTACTTTGTCAATTTATCATCAAAAATGGACAAGGGAATTTCCAAGTGGCATCAAAGTATATCTCCTATATGCCATATATATTTATATATCCTCCATACTCCCACTGTGCAAGTTGCAGCCCAACTTCCTCTGGATGATTGGGGTCAAATATCCCTGATAAGATGGTGACTCTTCTTCTTGGCTGCTGGTGCCTTTACACAAGAAGCAGAATTACCTTGATGGTGACCATAGTTTATACATCAATGGAACTCTGATGTATATAATCAGGGGAACTCTGTCCCCTGATGGAAGTGTCCCCCACTTGGGAAACAAGACCTCTAAACCCACAGACACAGAATTGTGACCCAAGAAATACAAATTCCTCAAGTAGTGCAGGTACCAGGTAAAGTACTGGATACCCCTATGAAATATGAATTTCAGATAAACAATAATTTTAAATTATTATCCCAGAATATTTATTTATTCATGTCAAAATGAATTACTGCCACTTTCAATGGAGAAAGGTTTCAAGTAATCACATTCATATTAAGTGACAGGTTAGTCTCCTCAAGAGATACCCCTACTTTGAGTGAGTCAGCAATGGTCTTTGGGGGTGGTATGCTGGACATATAGGCAGTGTCATCAGCTAAATCAGCCTTGATTGGTAAGTGGAAGCTCATGATGTTGAGCTCCTGCAATGACTCTATTCCAGCTAACATGGTTGTCACTTTATTAATGCATCTATGGTGCTAGCTCTGGGGTATCTGATGTCAGAGGATGACTGCTATCAGCTGGCTATCATTTTTTCTCCTTGGTTGCTCAGAGCCTCCTCTATGATGATCTTCTCTGATGGGTATTACCATATGATACAAAGCCTTTCGTCTTGGTGTCTACTCCCATATGTTCTGTCTATGTGTCTCTACCCCAGACCTCCTTGCTTCTCTCCTTTTTCTTTCCAGACCAAGATATGATCCACTATCTATGAGTTTCTATATAGTCAAACCTCACTAAATTAACGGTAGTGATTGCCTCTGTGGATAAGAGTGGTGAATGAGACTGGAGGTTGGAGATAAAGGAAACTTCAACTTTATTTACAAAGTTTTATTTATTTTTATTTAAAAGACTTATAAAAAATAACCAAATAGAAATAATGATAGTGGGTATGTCATCTTGTCTCTGGACTTCACTACACAAAAACACCCAAGAATAGGGGTCTCCCCACCATGGTCATTAACATCAAGGCAATCAGGCTTAATGAAAACAGTATATACCTGTAGTAGACCATATAGCTTTAAGGAAAGGAGAAGCGAGCTTGAAGCTCGGAATGCTATGTAATCATAAGAAACACCTGTAACATCTCGGTAATATAACACCTTGGTGATAAGGGCATGGGGAGGGATTTGGCTCTCCTAACATGAGAGCTTTCGAGAGGAGAACAGCAGTGGTGCAGGAGCCACGGGATTATGTCTCTATAAGAAGCTGCAGGAGCAGGCAGTCCCGGAGCGTACTGCATTCTTTTACGGACCCACTCACTCTAACTCTGTCCTTCTGCCTGCAGAACGCCAGATCTATGAAAGACTGCTAGGATTCATTCTCTTACTAAGACTGCTTTTCTCCCTCAAAGACTATCTCTCTCCCTTCTGCTAAGGCAAATAGCCCTAAGGCACCTATGGGTAATTGTTCCCAAGCAAGATAACAGCAAAGCAGTCCCCATCCAGACCATAGATAAGCTGGGGCTGGAGACCTGGCCAGTCCCAGGCCCCAACAAGTGGCCATTGAAGGGACCTGACATATACCTAACAGGTTGAAGTAAGAGTTTTGGTTTTGTACCAGATGTATAACCTCTAGAAAGATAATTTATACCTTTGAATAGCATTTTTCCTGTCTGCAAAACATAATTGTTAAGGCTATAAGACAAATATTTCTATGTACTTCTATGTACTGTGCTCCTAGGGATATGCCTAGTTATATCTCAGGGCTATGAATTTTTTTCTTAGATATGGTACTTGATTTTAAAGGACTATGAGACTACATTGATGGATGAATTGATAAAGAAACTATAGTACACCATGGAATATTATTTAGCTTTAAAAGAATCTTGCCATTTCCTACAACATGGATTATTAGCCTGGAGGACATGCTAATCTAAGCAAGCCAGGCACAGAAAGAAAAATATTACTGATAATCTCAGCCATGTATAGAATACAAAATATTTAAAAAATTCAAATATACAGAGAGAACAAAGCAGTGGTAACCAGAAGCATGGAAGTGGAGGGGGAAAAGGAAATGGGGAGAAGTAGGTCAGATGATATAAAGTAGCAGATATGTGTGATGAGCAAGCCTAGTGATATAATGTACAACACGTCAGTAATAACACTGTATGCATTCATGCTAAATGAGTAGATTTCAGCTGCTCGTGCTACAAAGACCAAAAATAGGGTAACTAGTGAGTGGATGGATATGTTGATTTGCTTCATTCACTATAGTAATTGTTTTACTAACTATATCTATCCCATAATATCATGTTGCATACCTCACAAAAAAAATTTATTTAAAAGAAAAGCTGGGTTGGCTCCAGTAGCACAGAGGTCACGGTACCAGCCACATACACTGAGGCTGGCGGGTTTGAGCCCAGCCTGGGCCTGCTAAACAACAACTGCAACAAAAAAATAGCCAGGTGTTGTGACAGGTGCCCATAGTCCCAGCTACTTGGGAGGCTGAGGCAAGAGAATCGCTTAAACCCAGGAGTTGGACGTTGCTGTGAGCTGTGATGCTACAGCACTCTACGAGGGCAACATAGGGAGACTCTGTCTCAAAATAAATAGATAAATACAAATAAATAAATAAATAAATGAAAGAAAAGGTGTGATCCTAAAGCCAGAGATGTAATCTTCCAAGAAAGGCTAGGAAGTATCAATCTTAGGAAGACCTAAGGCATCAAAGAACAATGCTTTTCATTATCATAATAACAATGTATTATTTAAAAGGTAGAGATAATGGATTTCATTGTATCCTAAAGATTTTGAAAACTTATGTATAGATTATTAATAAAAATAACATTTCCCAAATGTAATTTTTAAAATTCTTATAATGTTTTATATACTTTCAATTCAAGATTGCAAATAAGAAGGGCCTATCTAGAGGTAAAGAATAACAAACATTCTAGCTGCACTGAGAAGCAAGCAAAAAAACAAGAGTGGCTTGAAATTTTATTAATAAAATATTAGAAATTAATAAGTTGACTATAAGAAATGGTGTGGTTGAAGACCAACCAAGCTGGCAAAGTGAAAGATACAGTTGAGTAAATGTAATGTAGAGGAAAAAGACAAAAGAATAGAAAATAGTAGTATAGTATTTAGTAAAATAGTTTATCAACTTTTATTAAAGTTAAAAGACATGAAAGATAGTATCAATAAGTTCAACATTGATCTAAAGCGAACTATAAATAGAACACAGACATTAGAGGGTAGAAAAAAATATTTTCTTGAGCTGAGGATGAGTATCTCAAATCCAAATATATCTTTGAAAGCAAAGCAAGATAAATTCATTATTCATTCTATAAATATATATTAAATCCTATTTACATCCTGGTCATAGTATTTAGTACTAAGCACAGGTCAGTGAACCAACCAAACAAAAATTTTTGCCCTTATAGAGCTTGCTTTCTAGTAAGCACGAATAAAATTAGACCCACGTTAAAACTTAATCAGTGAAATCTGAGAGCACTAAAAAGAAAAAGGATAGTCTAAAAGTCTTCTAAGAAAAGGAAAAAGTCATGACAGTCAGGCTGAGATCAGACAGTACATCAGCATGCGAGACATTATTTGCTAAAAGATAGTGAAACAAAATCTTCAGCTCTGAAGGAAAAAAAATGTTAACTTATTATTCTGTACTTAGTAAAACTATTAATAGTAATCTGTGTGGAGGGAAAATAATTTTTTGATCACCATAATTCAGAATTTTTCTTATTTATGAAACTAGATAGAAAAAATTTTATTGAGTGGGTATTAAAACAGAAAGAAAAATGGATGTGAGAAGTACAGAAAAAAGTGGCAATTGATTATGACCCAGAAGAATTTTAAAAAGCTTGAGAAACTTTAAAATCTCAGAATGAAAATTATAAAAGATTCTCCCTTTAGAATCAAATTTTAATTCATTTCCTTTTTCTTGAGTCAAATATTTCTTGTTTTTATAGTAAATAATAATTATATCAATGGAATGTTGTTGAGACCATTTTTGGTTTTCTGATTTTCAAATCATTATGCAAAAAAGGAAGATTTAACTTCAGATTTAAAAAAGTTCATACATGTAATAATATAGTAACACAATTTTTCAAAACTAGGGAAGGAAAATAATAGAAAAATTTTCTAAATTTTTCATTTCTTACAGTAGAGAGTCAATGTATACTATTCAATGTTGATTAATTTTAGTAAACCTCAAGAAATTAGAAATTTAAATATATTTAAGTTCTAAAAATTAAGTTTTACTTTTCATTTATTCTTTATGTCATCTCTTTTTTGTTTGTTTGTTTTCTTGTTTGTTTTTAGCTTTTGGAATATATTAGTTTTTATAATAAAAAAATAGATAATTACAAAAAGTTTAAAAAAGGGGAGAAGAGAGTTAAGAAAAAAAGTATAGCCCCATCCTAATTTCATTATCCACAGATAACCTCTTGCTTAGAATGTCTTGTCATATGATATATATTTACAAAATTTAGATAACATTATATGGACAATTTTGTAGCAGGCTTTTTAAACTTAAACTTTCAGAATGATCATTTTCCTATGTCCTTAAAATGTGACTGTGAGGTATTTCACCGTATATATTATGTAAACATTTCCCTATTTTTAGTCAGTTAGCTGCTTTTTTCCATTCTCATCATATAAATAATGCTTTGGCAAACCTCTTTATATACATGCATAAGCTTTATTTCTACTTTTAATTATTTTGTAAGTAAATTCTTATAATAAACAAAATTCTGTGTGGAAGAATTAATAAAAATTTAAACCTGCTGATAAGTATTGCAAAATGTTCCTTCTAAAAGGCCATTCCAACTTATACTCCCATCAAGATCTGTTTCACCAATACTAAGAATTATTTTTTAATTGTTTAAATTTTGGTCATTCAGATAAGGAAAAAGTAGTACCTCATTATTGAATTTAAAAGAATTACTAAACTGACCTTTATCTTTTTTGTTTTTGAGACAGTGTCTTATTTGGTCATGTGGGTTAGAGTTCAGTGGTGTCATTATAGTTCACTGCAATCTTAAAATCCTGGGCTCATGTGATCCTCCTGCCTCAGTCTCCCAAGTAGTTGGGACTACAGGTGTACACCACCATACTCAGTTAATTTTTAATTTCTTTCTTTTTTTTTTTTATTATAGAGATAGGGTCTCACTCTTGCTCAGGCTGGTCTCAAACTCGTGGCCTCAGCAATCTTCCTGCCTTGTTCTCCTAAACTGCTAGGATTATAGGCGTGAGCCGCCGTGCCCAGCCCAGTTGACCTTTCTCATTTTGCTATTTCTGTTCTTGTGAGTTATTAACTTATGTCTTTGTCCAATTTTCTTTTGTTATATTTCTAATTTTATTAACTGGTAATAATTCTTTATAAGTTGAGGCTATTAACCAACTTTCCCAGCTATTTATCTTTTACTTTTATTTCTTTTTAATTTTTAATTAATTTATCCATCAATCTTCATCTTTTTCTTTTTTCTTTACTTTTATCTCCACCCACCAAGATCAGATGTCTATTAACCTATATTTACCTCTAGTGTTTTAATAAATTTCTTTTTTGGAGGCAGTCTCACTTTGTCACCTGGGTAGACGGAGTGCCATGGAGTCATCATAGCCCCCATCAACTTCAAACTCTTGGGCTCAAGCAGTCCTCTTGCTTTAGCCTCCCAAGTAGCTACAGGCATGTGACATTACATCTGGCTAGTTTTTCTATTTTTAGTAGAGATGGGATCTCACTCTTGCTCAGGCTGGTCTAGAACTCCTGAGCTCCAGCAATCCACCTGCTTCAGCCTCCCAGAGTACTAGGATTATAGACATGAGCCACTGTGCCCGGCCTGTTTTAATAATTTCTATTTACATTTAAGTCTTTAATATACCTACAGTTTATATTAGTGTATGTTGTAAGTAGGGCTTTTTTACTTCTTTCTCTAAATCATACAGAGAGAAATGATAATCACAATAAATTTTCCCCTACTTGAGCACCCTGAGAGTGGCTGCCCAATCAACTGTTCTCTAGGTTCTTGGCTCTGTCTCTTTCTCCCATCATCCTCCTTGGTTACTTCTGAAGGGGGCGTTTGAGATCATGCCCTTTTATGCTGGTCACTACATAAGAAACATAGTCAACAGCATCCTTTCTTATTCACCCTTATTCAACTTATAGGTGTTGCTGGAAGGGCTTGGATTGTTTCTGTCTGTGCGGATTTTACATTTTTTTATTTTTGTGTATCTCAAAACTTTCATTATGGCCCACATATGTGATTGAGAAACATGTTATCTGCTTGTAGAAAATTGGAAACCCAGAGGACTTTTTACATCTCTGTCTCAGTCTTTTAGTCGAGGCTGGTGATGGTTTTTCACTGAAGCTCACTCAAAGATGCTGGATGTCTATGTATAAATGTATGTGTGTTGAATTCCACTCAATTACATGAGCCAAAAGCCACAGTCACAATTCTGTTCAGAACCTGGCACTCTATAGAGTGCTTTGGGCACATTAAACTTCTGCGAGACTACACACTTAATCTTCCAAGGAGTTCTTTTGTTTAGTTGAAATGGTCTCCTAGCTGTTACTTTATTCCTTCAAAGTTCTTAATATAGGGTTTGGCAATCACAGCCTTGATTTGGTCTTTACCCCAAGGCCACATGCAGAAGGGTTGCATGTTTAATACCCTTCAGGTCCCAGACTTACTGGCTTCCTGTAATAGGGCTTTTTAATTATCTTCACGGCCCAGCCAATTCTGTTTGAGCTCTTCTCTCTTTTGAGGTATCCCACTAAATAAACTATTAATAAAAAGTAATACTTTCAACATTTTGCCTCAAGATCTCCTCCTGCACCTCTGCAAATTCACTAGGTACATTTCCTATTTGATATTATCCTGATGGTTTCACCAACATTTTTATCACCACTAAACACAGACCTCCAATGTATCTCTTAACTAATAAAGGTTTTTTGCATGTCCCATCCTTCTTTAACAGTTTCCTCACCTCCTGTTGCCAAGAACCAAAGTCAGTGCCACATATTTTGTAGGTTTCTGTTGTGGTAGCATCCCACTTGTAAGTACTATAATCATCTATTATTTAGCTTTTGCTACATTAAAAAAAAATCATACATGAAATATTTTTTCTTCACTCAAGCATCTGCAGTTTGGCTAAAGTCAACTTGCTAGGTTCAACTGGACTGGGCTTAAGTCTGCAAGCAAGGTTGTCGGACACACCTCTCAACCTTCTTGGTACAGCAGGCTGTGTACAGTGGGCTGTCTACAGCATAGTCTTCTCACAGCAGTGGTAGAAGCAAGTAGATATATTAGTCTTCTAGGGCTTCTATAATAAAATTCCACAGACCCAATGATTTAGACAAAAGTTATTTATTTCCTTATAGCCCTGGAAGCCTGAAGTCTAAGACTGAGCTGTAGGCATGGCTAGTTTCTTCTAAGGCTTCTCTCCTTGGCTTATTTATAGATTGCCATCTTCTTGCTGTTGTCCTCGCATGGTCTTTTCCCAGTGTAAAAACATCCCTGGTGCCCCTTTGTGTGTCTAAATTCCTTCTTCTTAGGAGAACACCAGGTGTTACTGTGGCAGATTGAGTTATAGGCCCTGATTCACTGTATCCCGGACCTTTGTCATGTGACCACCATTCTTTTCCTTAGAGGCAGAATGCACTCACATTCCCTTGACTTTAGGCATGCCTAAGTGACTTATTTTGGCCAGTGGGATATGAGCAAAAATGGTAGAAAGCCACTTCCCAAGAGGCATCATCTTTCTACTTATCCATTGTTATGGGATGAATTATAGCTCCATGCCCCCCTCCCCCCAAAGATACACTTACCAATACTTATTTGTACCCAATGTATCTAATCCTGTATTTTATTGTTAATTTTAAAAATCACATTGATACTATCTACAGGCCAAGATAAAATGATGGTATTAACTAACTGTTGCATTATCTTACAACATGGTTATATGAAAATTTATCATTTTAAAAAATTAATTAATGTATTTATTTTGAGATATGGTCTTGCTCTGTCAACCAGGCTAGAGTTCAATGGTACAATCATAGTTCACTGCAGCCTCCAACTCTGTGCTTAAGTGATCCTGGCCAAGTAACTGAGACTATAGGCGCTCACCACCATACCCAGCTAATTTTTCTTATTTTTTGATCCAATGGAGTCTGAATACGTTATCCAGGCTGGTCTTAAACTTTTGGTCTCAAGTGATCCTTCTGCTGTAGCCTCCAAAATGCTGGGATTACAGGTATGAACCACCATACCTGGTCAATTTTATCATATTATAATTTATTATTCATGAAATTAAAAAAAATTAATTTAAAAAATTTAAACAAAATTTAGGTGGTAGAGTAACCTTACTAAGAAAAAGTTAAATATGACAGAAAAGAAAAAAAAGCTACAACTCACTGAAGTAAATTAAATATCTTTTATATTGGGCAAAATAAGAAAGAACTATAGAGTACTACTTTTAGAGTACATCTAAACTATGTACTCTGAAAACATGTATGCCTACTATCTTCCAGGAGGATAAGTATAAAACCCCAAACCTTGACACTTAGAAGAAGCTTCAAGCTTAGAATGCTGATGACAGTGGCAAGGTTAACAATGACCACTGGAAGGACCAAATGTCTAAGATATGAAAAATGTAGCAGTTGGAATCCATTTCTATCCAGACAAATTGGCAGATATTCCCAATCTAGAATTTATTCCAGAAAGGCTATCTCCAATAGTATACACACAGTAGCTAAACCCAGCAATGAAAAGATAAATAAAATAAGGTTCTTGCTAATGTTATAAGGCCAGTTTATGGTGATAACCAGAGTGGCTTAAAATATGAAAAATATCCAGACATGTTCCTACTAAAGATCTGCCTTGAAAGTTGATGAATTATTGCAAAAAATGTATTTCCACCACGTGATAAAACAGCAAGAAGATATTAACTATGAACCAGAGAAGGAGTCCTCACCAGATGTGGAACCTGCTGGTCCCTGGATATTGGACTTCCCAGCCTCTAGAACTATAAGAAATAAATTTCTATTATTTATATATAAATTACCTAATTTTAGGTCATAGAAGCAAAAATGAACTAAGACACATAGTAAGACAAAATTGTAGGGCATAAAATAAATCTCAACAAATGTAAGAAGATTCGAATCATAGAAAATATGTTGTCTGACCAAATAGAATTAAATTACAAACAGTTCTAGAAAATTCTCAAATATTAGGAAATTAAATAAAACACTTCTAAAATAATCCATGTATCAAAGGATAAAACAAAAGTGAAATTAGAATGCATTTTAAACTGAATGAAAATAAAAATGTAAGTCAATATGCATGGGATGAATCTAAAGTCGTATTAAAGGGGAAATTCATAGCAATACTATGTGTATTAGAAAAAAACAAATTTCTCAACTCATTTACCTCAGCCTTCAACTTAGGAAACTAGCAAAAGAAAATCAAATTCTTCTAGAACATTTAAGAGAAGAGAATATTACTCAACCCATTCTATAATATCAGACTCACCAAAACCAATAATGATATCATAAGAAAGCTACAAACCTCCATTTCGCAAGAATACATATAAAAAAATCTTTTATAAAATTTAGCAAATGAAGTCAACAATATATGAAAAGAATAATACATTATGACCAAGTAGGTTGATCCTAGGAATGCAAAATTGACTTATGTATTATATCATATTAGTATATTAACAAAGAAAAAACATATCATCATCTCAATAGTTTCAAAAAGAGCATTTAATAAAACTCAGCAACTAGTCTTGATAAAATCTCTTAGCAAACTAAGATTTGAAGAGAACTTCTTCAACCTAATGAAAGGTATCTATAAAAACTCTACAACTAACATTATAGTTAATGGTCTAGTGATGGAAATATTCTAAATCTTGATAATGGGCTATGATTATACCAAACTACATATTTCTCAAACTCATCAAACTGTCCACATGTGATTTCATGCTACGTGAATGTTAAGGATTGCATTCTATTGAAATCATAATCTCTAACACATTAGAATGTAACTGTACTTTGAAATAGGGTCAAAAGAGACGTAGTAAGTTAAGATGAGGTCATACATTGGTAGGCTGGGACCTTAATCCAATACTATAATCTTTATAAGAGGAGAGAGACACACAGGGAGAAGGTGGTCACGTGATGTCATAGTCAAAGAGTGACCTGATTCATCTACAAGTCAAGGAATGTTTCAAATAGCAGAGACAAAGACGTATGTTCCCCCAGGGATTTCAGAGGGAACCAGGCCCTGCCACCACCATAATTTCAGATTTCCAGCTTCTGAACTGATAATACATTTCTGTTTTAAGCCACTCATTTGTGGTACTTTATGGCATCCACAGAAAGTGAATTCAGTAAATTATAACTTAATAAAGTTAACAGAAAGCAAATGGGGGAAATGATAACCACCATGAGAGTCCACATTGGTAAAATTAAAACTCTGACAGTACTAAAATGTTATTAAGGAAACACGGTTACAGGAACCCTTATACACTGTTGGTAGGAGTGTAAATTGGCACAGCCATTGGCACAGCCATCTTCGTAAACACTGTGGCTTTACCTGTAAATCTTAATTCAGGTGTATGACCTATCACAGGATCCAAAAATTCCGCTTCTACTTAGGTACCCCACAGAATCACATGCCCCAACAGTGTTCCTAGCAGCCTTTTTTATAATTGCCCCAAACTAAGAACAACTCGAATTCCATCAAATGAGTAGGACTAATAAATTGCATTCACAGAACATTTAAATTATATTCAATTGAATATTTTATGCAATAAAAATGAATGAACTACATCCATAGAAAAATATGTTTCAATCTCACAAATACAATGTGAAGACAATAAGCAAAATACATATAAAACTTTGTTATTTGAGGATGCAAATAAAGGTAGTAAAACTATAAAGTAAGGAAATGTCATCTCAACAATCAAGATAGTGGTTGTCTCCAGAGGAAGAGTTACGGGATTTGGATCGGGAAAGAACATGTGGTTGAGGAAGAGCTTTTGATGTACTTAAAATTGTTTTACTTCTTGACCTGGGCAGTGGTTACACTGGTGGTTGTTTTATAATTATTTATTCTATGTTCACATAATTTATGTACCCTTATCTCGGCATTTACATCTCACAATAAGATAAACAGATTGAAAAGATGATAAAGAAAATGTGTAATGGACACATTTAGGACAGATAAATAACAAATGTTAGGATACTGACAGAATTCAGGTTAGAGAAAACAAGCAGCAAGCTAAGAAAAGTGTCATTTTTTTTTTTTCTATTTGTAAAGGAAATTGGATTCTATTGAGCATAGGGAAATGTTTGGCTGTCACCAGAAATAATTTGACTAACATTTCATCATTTGCTGATGCTTATTATTGATTATGGAGACTTCTAGGTATAATGGCATAAAAAAGCAAGTTGGAAAAGTTCTTCCATTAACCTAATAAAAAATAATAATAAAAGGCTAAGAAGTTCACAAACAGCAGCTTATAACAGGCAATGAAGTGCAATTAGTACGGGAAAAGCCGCAGCATGCCCATTAATGGTCAAGGTAGAGCTTCGATTTCCAAAATAGATCTCTATAACCTTCCATTCCTTTTGTCTTGGTCATTACATCCAGGGAATAGGTAAGGTGAAATTATCTCTGTCTGGGAAGAGCTGCAATCATTTATCAAACGGCCTTACTCTAAGGAGTGAGGGCCTGGGAGTGAGAACAGTGGAGTCAGAAATCTTTCTGAGTCACTTTTTTGAGTAGGAAGTTCCAATGGTCAACAATGCCAGATGCATGTGAACACCAAGGCTTATGAAAGGCCCAGTGAATACTTTGACGGTCAACCTATTTTTTAGTGGCTTTTGTACACCATTGTTAGACTGCAAATGATCTGGAAATCCAGAAACATGACCAAGAATAGTTTCGAGGACCACAACAGGATAACTGGAGTCACTGGATTGGACTTAACCTGAAAAAGTATGAATAGCCCCCAAACGTGGTCCAAGTCCAATGGTAGGAGCAGGTGGGATAATGCTCCATGCAATGTAACCTCTCTGACCACAAATAAATGGGTCAATTTTTGGGAACTGTCAAGTCTGGCGTGCAGTAGCTTATGCATCAGAAACTTTACCAAAGTTGAATTCTTTACTTTGTGCCCAGGTCTGAGGGTGAATGTGTTGCCATGTCTAGTATAATGATAAATCCAGGCAGCAATGGTGACAATCTGGAGAGATGTTTAGTTAGCAGCTTGATTGATGAGTCTCATCAGAGAACAAACCCCTACTCTATACATCTACATAAGCAACCCAATTGGTGGTTGTAGTAACAGTGATTTTTTTCTTATAGTTTGTGGCCCCAAGGAAGACTGTCTTTAATCTGCCAGTCTGTACTTTTCCAAATGGAAAACATAGTAAATAGGCCAGTGGCAATAGCCAAAGACAAAATTAGAACATAACAAAGTTTCTTTAGTGAGAGTATTAGCCAGAATTATGCCCATTGAGTGGAAATAACTACATCTATTTTTGGTTCTGCATAGCTGGCCTGGTTGACATCATCAAGTTTCATCAAGTGAACCATCAGGAAACCTGGTCCAGGTAGTTAGGAGGAACTCTGTGAATCCATGGCCCCATGGAGTCATGGCTTTATTTCTAATGGCAGAATAAAAGATAAGGAGTTGCCTAAACCAAAAGCTGCCATTTTTTCATGCAAAGACAAAATGATACTAGGACCAAGTTAAAAGCATTCCTGGACACTAGTGCCATCTAGCCAGCAAGGCCTGATGGTTTAGGCCCCACCCAAAGCATGCTGATGTGCACGTTAGCTGGTACGAGGGACTAAGTAGAATGCCAAGGTGAAGTAATATATCCATCCACACTCAAATAATTAAAAAATACATTGGGCCTCCATTTTGGTATTGTGGTGGGGGGCAAAAAGACAGCAGTTTTTCTTCGATTGCCAAAGGAACTGAATGTTGTAAATCTACCCATGTAGTCCCAAGAAAACTTATTTGGCAAGCAGGCTGGGGCTTATTGGCTACTCCTATCGGTAGAGATGTGATAACACCACAATCAGAGCCATTGATACTGAGGCTTTTAACCTGACACCAACAGGACATCATCTGTATCTGTAGACATCAGAGGGTAGAGACACTCATGTGATAGTGCTCTGAATGAATTTTCCCTGACACTTCAAGAGCATTCACAATATAGGCGTGTAACACGTCAATTTCATCACACTGTTAGCAGTGGAAGCTATTACGAAAGTACAGTCATGCATCACTTAATGATGTGGTTATATTCTGACACATGTCATTGGATTTCATCATTTTTTGAATATCATAGCATGTACTTACACAAACCTAGATGGTATATTCCACTATATACCTAGGTGTATGACGTTGCCTATTGCTTCTAGGATATGAACCTGTTCAGTATACATATTACTGTACTGAATACTAAGGAATTGGTAACACTATTACAAGTCTTTGTGTATCTAAACATCCCTAAAGACAGAAAGGAACAGTAACAATACAGTATTACAATCTAAGGGGACCAACATCACACATGCAAGCTGTTTTTGATTGAAAAGTTACTATGTGGTACATAACTGTACACTGAATTGGCAGTGGGCCCTACTCATAAGGTCACTTTAACTTTTTCATCACTGTAAGTTTTGCCTAGACTTTATTAGTTGATTTCAGGTATTTTTTCCCCCAGTAGGAAAAAGCTGTCAGGAGCTTATGTTATTTCCAGGTTAGGAAGGAGCACAGGAACAGCAAGGGAGGAAGGGAGACTTGCCTTGGGGATAGAGCTGGAGTAGCAGGGAGGCGTTTTTATTCTGTTTCAGCTTCTCATCTCAGGATCAGCACCACTTTCTCCCTTGTGGACCTCTGTGCCTCCCCAGAGTGCCTGGGCTCAGGGGCTCCTTTCTTTCAGGCATATGCTACTGTATCTTTCACTTGTCCCAAGTTCCTAGCATCCTAGGATTTTACCTTAAAGCAGCTGAAGCTGTCCCTTTCTTTCTCAAATCCCCATTATTAGGGGCGAGTGAACCACAAATGAAGCACCATTTGGGCGGTTTGTTTCCATCCCGCCTGTCACTACTCAGCCCCTGAATAGGTGGGAGGTTCTTATTAACCATGCCTACACCCCACTTAGGTGAGACCATTTGCTACTGAAATTCAGAGAATCTCCTCATATTTCCTCATCCAGCCTATGGGGACCCTATTTCCCTTCTCTTTGTCAGCATCCCATTCTCATTGCCCAAACTGTCAGAAACTGCACGCCTCCTGGGATTTTACCCTACTCACAAGCTGTCAAGTTATTCTGCCATGGTTTTGTGGGTGCTACCAGAAGACTCCTGGGTCAAAAATAAGGGATTTTGGAAAAATGCTAAGCATCAGAGAAATGCAAATCAAAACCACCTTGAGATATCACCTGACCCCAGTAAGAATAGCACACATCACAGTGTCTCAAAGCTGCAGATGCTGGCATGGATGTAGACAGAAGGGAACACTTTTACACAGTTGGTGGGATTGCAAACTAATACAGCCTTTTTGGAAAGAAGTATGCTCCTCAAAGACTTAAAAGTAGATCTTCCACTGGATCCTGCAATCCGTTAATATCATATAGCAAAAAATCATTTTACCATAAGGATATTTATACTCAAATGTTTCTAGCAGCTCAATTTACAATCATAAAGACATGGAAACAACTCAAGTGCCCATCAACCCAAGAATGGATTTATAAACCGTGGTATATGTATACTATGGAACATTATTCAACCATACAAAAGATGGAGACTTTACATCTTTTGTATTTACCTGGATAAAGGTGAAGAACATTCTCTTTAGTAAAGTATCTCAAGAAAGGAAAATGAAGGCCCACCAGGACCTCCGTAAGAGTTGCACCGCAACCGTGATCAGCGCCCGCGGGTCCTCTGGAAGAGCTGGGCTGCGACCTGCGACCTGTGACCGGCGCCCGCAGGGCCTCCACACGCCCTGACCAGGAACTGTGGAAGCCCCGCAACCCCACGTCCTCCCTCCTGTACCCTCCTTACCTCCACACCGGCCCACTCGTCTGGCCAGGGACTCTGGTAGCTGCATGCCCTCTGGAGCCCTTCTCCTGGCCAGAGACTGCTGGAGCCTTGGGCCCTGTGTGCCAAAGTCACTGGGAGCCAGGCACTCCCAGAACCGTGCGCACCACCCCCAGCCCTGTTGCTGGATCTGGGTGTGTCACACTCCAGAACTGCTCCCACAACCAGAACTCCCTGGCTTGGGCAGCCCCAGAGGAGCTACACAGGGTCACTCCCTACAAAGATCCAGCAACAATAGAGTGATCCTGCTGGGGTCTAATCTAGAAGAGACACCTCCCCAACTCTGAGGATGGCCAGAGGCAATGGTGAAAAACAATCATGAGGCGAAATCAACAGAAAAACTGGCAATATGAATAATCAGAGTAATATAGTACAGTCTCAGTTCTGGTAGCGTGATTCCTCCTGCTGTGTTTTTATTGCTGAGTAATGTTTTGGCTATTCGAGGTTTTTTCTGATTCCATATAAAATGAAATATTATTTTTTCAAGATCTTTAAAATATGACAATGGAGCTTTAAAAGCTAAACAAACAGATATGTGATTGCTTAAATCCACAAATGAAAAACTCATGAATATGGAAGGCAAACTGTATCAGATGGAAATCATTGAGCTGAAGAATACCATAACCAAACTCAGAAATTCAATAGGGTGGTTCAACAGCAGGTTAGATCAAGCAGAAGAAAAAATTAGTAATCTTGAAAACATATCACTGGAAATCATTCAATTTGAAGAATAACAATTTTAAAAAATGAAAAAGAATGAAGGCACCTGAGAGATAATTTATATATCATCAGAATACCAAAAGGAAGAGAGAGAAGAACAGAAAACATTCAAAGAAACAATGGCAGAAAACTCCCCAAGCTGGAGAAAGAGATCCAGATCTAAGGTCCACATGAATCTTACAATGAATCCAAAGAGACCCAGACATATTATAATACAAATGACAAAAGTTAAAGACAAAGAGAGAATATTGAAATATTGAAAGGGAAAAGCATTACATTGTACCCTATAAATATGCATAATTATTTATCAATGATTTTTAATATAAAAATAAAATAATCATTTAATGAAAAATATAATTTAAAAGGCAATAGATAAAATAATTGCAAGGTATATTTCACATGTGTGGTTTTGGTTAATTCAAAGTACAGAGTTAGCAAAGACAATGTTCTTGGGAGATTATGGCATATTTCTGACTAGAACCATCAATCATTATTCAGAGACTTAAATTTCATGAATGAAATTCATAGCTTAATGGGGCCAGTTATTTTCAAATGGATGAATGAAGATATAAGTTAGTGATATTACATATATCATTCTCTGCTTTCCTTAACCTAATCTTCTGTAGGCCCTAAAGGCTTTAAACTCAAAGACACAAACATAATTAATTAGAGCCCTCTGCATTACCCTCTGTGGACTATGGAATTAATCTTGCTGCCTTATGCCTGATATTTGGCATGTCAGAGTGAGGTGGTTCATCTATCTTAAGGATATTAAAGTGGTTTGCATTTCCTATGACCAAGTGATTGATTTTGTTTAGTTACGTACAGTGAAGTCTAGGAGTTATAATATATTCATAGATTTCTAAGAAAATGCCTCAAAGCCCTGCAATATTTTTAACTAATAATATAACAAATAGCAATTGAGTGCATACCATTAACTCATCATTATTCAAGATCATAAGACACAGTGGTAAGACTAAGTTCCTACCATCTGGAATTTGTGTTCAAGTGGGAGTGACAGATAATAAACAAGTACACAAACATGTGATATGATACATGGAGAAAGAATACTAGGGACGGGACAGAATGGATGGGTGGGTAATTATTTTACATAGAGTGGTCAGAGAAGGCCCCTTTAAGGAGATAATATCTGGTCAGAGACCTAAATAGTGTGAATGAATGAACCATGAGAAGATCTGAGGGAACATCATTCTCATCAGAGAAAAGAATATTGGAAAGACCCTAATGCTAGAGCAAGTTTGTGCAAGGAATATCAAGATAATGTTGCTGAATCACAGTGAACAAGACCCAAGGACAGAGAGATTCACAGAATACAGATTAAATGAGCCTTCATATATGAGAGTGAGGAGTTTGGATTTTATTCTAAGCATGGAAAGATGCCATTGAAGAACACGGATCAGAGGAGTGACATGATTTAGATTACAGTTTTACAAGACCAATCTGGCTGCTATGAGAAGAACACACTAGACAGAGGCAACATCGGAAACAGAAAAACATAACTTTTATAGCAGAAGGCAGAGAGTAGGTTGGTCGAAAGTGATTGCAGTGAAGGTCATGAATTTTAGATGTATTTTGAATACGAAACCGATAAGACTGGATAGTAGAATGAGTGTCAAGGAGATGAAGAAACCAAGAAGCCAAGGTTGACTCCTAGAGTTTTGGTCTGAATAATTTAGAAGTGCCATTTATAAGAATATAAGCTCCACAAAAGCATTTATTTTTGTCTTCTTTGTTTAACAACATATGCTAGACAGCTAGAAATAATGTCTGGAATGTCTACATGCTGAAGAGATTAAACAGATAGAAAACATCAAGAGGGGAGAATTTAAATTGAGAGTGGATAGTTGATGAAAGTAGAATTAAGAGTTCATTTTAGGTCATGTTGAGTTTGACATTTCTATAAGATATCTAAGTGGAACAAGTTTTTATAGCCACTATAATCCTGAGTTCAAGGAAGAACTCAGAGATTTTAGAATCATTCATTTATATATGGTTATTTAAAGCTACAGGGCTGAATCACCTAGAAAGGTTAGGAAAAGATAAGAATACAAGGACTGGCCTGGGACCCTCCTATTTAGAACTTGAAAGAGGAGACTTCCCCAGCAAAGAACAGGCAGTGGGGAAGGAAGAAAACCAGGAGAATGTGGTATTACAAAAGGAAAGGAAAAAAAAAATCAGTTTCAAAGAAAAGGTACAATTATTTGTGTCAAATGCTGCTAAGCAGTCAAGAAGTTATATAAGGTCTAAGAATTGATAATCATTTGGTAATACAGAAGTCACGGGGGACCTTGAAAAGAGTGGGTTCATTAAAATGTGGTTTTAGGTTTAAAGTGACAAAGGTGTGGCTATGAGATCTGTTGCTAAGACCTCTAAAAAATTTAAAGTGGCACTTCAGAGACCCTCTTGGCTAGACAAAAATAGTCTAAGAATCATAGGTGGCATTTAGGCACTTCTTATTAGAAAGGAAAACTTCTAAAATTATCAGCCCAAGGAAATAGGAATATTTATTTATTTATTTATTTATTTATTGTTAAATCATACCTGTGTACATTAATGCGATCATGGGGTACCATACACTGGTTTTATAGATCATTTGACATATTTTCATCACACTGGTTAACATAGCCTTCCTGGCATTTTCTTACTTATTGTGTTAAGACATTTATATTCTACATTTATTAAGTTTCACATGTACCCTTGTAAGATGCACCGCAGGTGTAACCCCACCAATCACCCTTCCTCTGCCCATCCTCCCCCCTCCCTCCCCTCCTTCTCCCCCTTCCCCATATTCTTAGGTTATAACTGGGTTATAGCTTTCACATGAAAGCTATAAATTAGCTTCATAGTAGGGCTGAATACATTGGATACTTTTTCTTCCATTCTTGAGACACTTTGCTATGAAGAATATGTCCCAGCTCCATCCATGTGAACATGAAAGAGGTAAAGTCTCCATCTTTCTTTAAGGCTGCATAATTTTCCATGATGTACATATACCACAATTTATTAATCCATTCATGGGTTGATGGGCACTTGGTCTTTCTTCCATGACTTAGCAATTATGAATTGGGCTTCAATAAACATTCTGGTACAAATATCTTTGTTATAATGTGATTTTTGGTCTTCTGGGTATATACCTAGTAGAGGAATTATAGGATTGAATGGCAGATCTATTTTTAGATCTCTAAGTGTTCTCCAAACAT
>CAUYPK010124603.1:0-36125 GCA_963574355.1 Loris lydekkerianus | reverse complement strand
GGACACTTCATATTTGCTAAAGGTAATACTCAATATGATGAGATCTCAATTATTAATATTTATGCACACAACCACAACGCACCTCAATTTATAAGAGAAACTCTAACAGACATGAGCAACTCGATTTCCTCCACTTCCATAGTTGTTGAAGATTTTAACACCGCTTTAGCAGTGCTGGATAGATCCTCCAAAAAGAAGCTGAGCAAAGACATTTTAGATTTAAACTCAACCATTCAACATCTGGACTTAACAGACATCTACAGAACATTTCATCCCAACAAAACTGAATACATATTCTTCTCAGCAGCCCACAGAACATACTCCAAAATAAATAAAAACAAACAAACAAAAAAAAAAAGTTTTAGATAAATAAAGCTTGATTTCTTCTGCTCTATTAAATTGAGTTAATGCAATGCACTTGTGGAATTTTGAAAAATTATACCTCAAAGTAATTCATGACAGGCTAATTTGGGGCCCAAAGACAAAACAGCAGCATCTCAAAGTGCCAGGGCTCCAGCAGGACTCTCTGAAGGTCAGCCGGCATCCTTCCTGAGACCATGCTGGGGGAATTACTACTGGCCATGCATCAATCTTTTCTTACTTAACCTCCCACCCCTGGAACACCTGGATAAGATGGCAACTGAGGAGGAAAAATTAGTATTCATTTCACAGTCTAAATATGATTTGTAAGGGCTTTTACTATATCTTGTTTTGTTTTAATGTTATGTTTTAATGGATGTAATTCCATCTGCAATCCATCAGAAGGTATATAAGGCTAAGAAGAATAAGATTCAACTCTATATACTTTAGGCACTATGAAATTCTGCGTTAGGAAATAGGCATCTCAATAAAAATCACCAGGCAGGAACAAACAGCTATATATAATATCATGTTTTACTCATATTTATCTGTTAAACTCGCTTATCAAAAATGGAAGAATTCTTGTAGATTACTAAAGACCCTCTGAGGAAATAGCCTTCTATAAACTGCTTCATTAAAATTATGAAATTCTAAAACTCACTTTGGCAGAATAATAGAAAATGACTCAGAGGAGGTATTTTCTCATTACAAAATGGTTCAGATTTCTTCAAAATATCCTTTCTGTTGGCA
The DNA here is from genome assembly GCA_963574355.1 of Loris lydekkerianus. Classification (NCBI taxonomy): domain Eukaryota; kingdom Metazoa; phylum Chordata; class Mammalia; order Primates; family Lorisidae; genus Loris; species Loris lydekkerianus. The sequence goes on along the minus strand of CAUYPK010124603.1, from coordinate 35,015 downwards.
CAGTTTGGAAAATAAGGTGCCAGTGCATTAGCTTTAAATTCATCCGTTATAACATTGCACTATCTGTGAACTCCATTCAAAGAGAAATATTCTAATAATAGTTAGGGTCAGAGGTACATAATTCTTTTAAAATAAATATTTCAAAACATTAGAGAAAAAATGCCAAATAATTGTTTGTTGTGTGACTTTAATGTCTCCATAGTTAATAACTTCCTAATGGGTAATTTTGTTAAATTTTCATATAATGTTTTAAAAAAATTACCATGGTTCTAATTTTTAATTTAATAAATGAATGGATGTCTAATGTCATAAAGTTTTCAAATTTGTCCAGTTAGTATGAATATATGTATATTAAGAACATTCTGGGCAGTGCCTGTGGCTCAGTGAGTAGGGCTCTGGCCCCATATACCAAGGGTGGCAAGTTCAAACCTGGCCCCAGCCAAACTGTAACAAAAAAATAGCCCGGCATTGTGGCAGGCACCTGTAGTCCCAGCTACTTGGGAGGCTGAGACAAGAAAATCGCCTAAGCCCAGGAGTTGGAGGTTGCTGTGAGCTGTGTGATGCCATAGCATTCTGTCGAGGGCCATAGAGTGAGACTCTGTACAAAAAGAAGAAGAAGAAGAAGAAGAAGAAGAAGAAGAAGAAGAAGAAGAAGAAGAAGAAGAAGAAGAAGAAGAAGAAGGATTCTATATACGCACTGCTAAGCCAGACAATGGGGAGATATTGGTCAAAGAATACCAAATTTTAGTTAGAATAAGTTCAAGAGATCTATTATGCAACTTGGTGATTAAAGTTAATAAGAATGTGCTGCATACTTAAAAAGCCAAGAGGGTAGATTTGAGATGTTCTTACCACACACATAAAGTTATAGGACTGTGTAATAATGCATGTTAATTTGCCTGATGTAGCCATTTCAAAATGTATGCATATACCAAAACATTATGCCACATACCATAGATTTAAAAAAACACTAATTTTTATTTGTTAATTAAAAATTTAAAAAGATAAAAAGAACTATACCAGAGAAGGATTATTACAAATATTAATAAGCAAGATCCTTTTATAAAATTATTTTCAATGCATACAACAACAAATTATTTTGAATACAATAAAATAGCTTTGGTGCATGAAGCATCTTTCAGATATCTAATTTATAAAGACAAAATGGGCATGATAGTGATTGAAAATATGTTTACTTACTTCTACTAGTTTTACATATTATTCTACAATAATAAAATAGACAAAGGTATCATAAAATAGAGCATTATGTTTTGAAATTCACAAAAGACAACTTTTAGACTTGTTTTGGATTTAATGTCAATTTTATGACTCTTCTTATAAGCTTTGTTATATTTCAATTCATTCAAACAGCATAAAGAATAAATGAACTATTTATAGTTTTGAAGCCAATAACCTGCTCTTTCTTTTTTTGAGTTCCTTCTTGCATACACCCCTTATCTTATTTCAACTTTCTTGAGCAGCCAGAAAAGTAACATGCTGGTGAGAACACTGCTGGGAGCAGTAATTGAATGAATCAAACCTGAATCCTTACCCAGTTCAGGTCCTGCAAATAGATGACATTTAAGAATAACTGTTTCTCCTGTGTACTGTATTTGCTGCAGCACTCACTTCCTTTCAGCAACACAAGAAGGTCTCCTGAAGACAGTCCCTGTATTTTCAAGCAGCATCGAGCTAAGAAACAATTACTCAGCATTTCTTGTTTCTTGTTCCTTCGTTGATGTTGCTGCTGCTGTTTTCTCTTTCTTTTTTTTCTATTATCAGCCTTAGTTTTTTAAGAATTTGACCACTTCAATCAAGTCTGTCTAAAATAACACTTCAGATAGATGTGTTTGTTTCTGGTGTTGTTAAGAATAAGAATGGAATTGACTCTAGTTATATCAAGTTAATCTCATAAACTGTGACCAAACCTATTTCCAGAGATCTTTGAGTTTATAAACCCAATCTGAATTCCCTAATAGGATCTGGGAACTCAATCCCCTGGTGAGAACAGGGAGATATTGAGAATTTATATGATATGTGTAACAGAAAATAGTGTTTTGTTGTCTTTTATATGCTTTACTAATTTACTGCTTTAATTAGAGTGTATCCAATAGCTTACAAAAAGGAAAACAAGTAAATGTATGTGTATAAAGGTCCAAGAAATTTCTTTTTGCCATGAAAACCCAGCACACTGCCTTACCTATGGAGCTGCCTCCTTAGACAGTTCAGATTAACAGATTAATCCCAAGATTTAGAGACCCAGGGAGAAGGAGGGTGCTGCCCAGTCCTGCTAGAGGAGAAATGGACAAACTAGACCATGTGTGAGGTCTAAGGACAGGGTCCACAGCTGACTCTCTTCTGATTTATACTTGTGGATGGGTCAGTTTCCTTGGTTGTCATATGAGGTAGAGTAAAAATGCCTCTGCAACTCCTAAACTAAAACTTTATTTTGAAAATTTCAAAAGCTATCAGTTTGTACTAGGTATATACCCAGAAGTCTAAAAATCACATTATAACAAAGATATTTGTACCAGAATGTTTATTGCAGCCCACTTCATAATTGCTAAGTCATGGAAAAAGCCCAAGTGCCCATCAATCCACGAATGGATTAATAAATTGTGGTATATGTACACCATGGAATATTATGCAGCCTTAAAGAAAGATGGAGACTTCACATCTTTTATGTTTACCTGGATGGAGCTGGAACATACTCTTCTTAGTAAAGTATCTCAAGAATGGGGGGGGGGGGAAGTATCCAAATATTACTATGAAATCAATATATAACCACCTGCACACTCATATGAATGGCAAAACATAACTATAGTCCAGAAAGTAGAAGGGAAAAGGAGAGGGGAGAGAAGGGGAGGGGAGGAGGGATATGGGACGAGGGAGGGTATTCGAGGGGACCTCACCTAATGTACATGATGCAATGGTACATTTCAAAACTATTAAGAAATGAGTATAATTGTGATGGACGTGTTACTTAGTTCAATGTAAGCATTTCACATTGTATATCGAAGCAGTACCCTGAACCCCATAAATGCATCAATATACAGTTATGATTTAATAAAAAAGAAAGAAAGAAAAGAAAAGAACAGAACAGAGCAGGGTCCCAGCAATCTGAAACGAGAGTTCTTGGAGTTGAGTAAAGGCAAGTTGGGGATGGATGTGTGTGTGTGTGTGTGTGTGTGTGTGTTAGGAGAGGAGGAATGGGTAATGTGGTTAAAATGGCATTGAAGGCTCCTTTCAACCCAGCCCTGTTGTGTTTGTGTGCAGAATATTTGGCATTTCTTCAGGGCAGACTCTTTAATTTCCTTGGATAAATCTTGGAGGCCTAGACTTGGAGGTCCCATCTGTGGCACTGGTAAGACGTAACTCCATTATCAAGAGAAAGTGTCTAAGTCAACAGATGTCTGAGAAGCTAGGGGAAGGTCTAGGGAGGCTAAAAGCCTAGTGCTCCTACTCCTGAGATAAGGACATTAGTCTCAGAAAAAGCCACACATCCTGCCCACACCTGCCCCACCAGCCAGCCGCAGCGCCTTTGAATGGGGCCAGCTGTGGGCCTGCAGAAGGAGGCACCCGGGCAGCTGGGGAAGCCTTCCCCGCCTCCTTCAATGGTCAGCTTGATTTACTTAGGGTGCAGGTGGAGGCTGGGGGCTCTGCCTGGCTTCCCTTGTTTTCCCACCTGCCTGCAGTGCGGTTTGTCTGCTGGCGCCACTGAGGCGTTGGGGCTGAGGGAATTTGATCGGCAAGGAGGGGGAGGCTGTCTCAAGACGTGAGCACAGTGCAATCCTTCCCTCCCTCCTCCCCTTGCGCTGTTCAGACACCCTGTGAGAGGCTGAAGCTGGACTGTTTGAAGGATACAATAAATAAGGGAAGCTGCCCTGAGTGCTCAAATTGTCCTCTGGAGCCGGGCAGCTGCCTGGGGGCAGGGCAGGCCCAACACAGGCACCCTGCACATACCAGGCAGGGGACTGACTCTCAGGGACTGGTACAAGGTCAAGGGCGGCTTCAGGGTTCATTTTCCTGGCCCCTGACAATCTCCATGTGATCCAAATGTCTCTGCCTCCCTAGATGTGCAGAGGCTTCTGTTCTCGGGGTTTTCCTATTATCTTCATACAGAATGTTGTTCCCCCTTCTAACCTCTGCCTGGGCACCTCTCCTGACCCTGTTTCTGCTGCCCAACCTGAGAACTGACTCTTCTCCACCCCCTGCACACAGATGTGCCATCAGGAGAGCCCCAGGCTCTGGGCAGGAGGTCACTCCAGACTTCTGCACCAAGATAGGGGACCTCTATGTTTCTACTTTCCTAACTGGCCTATTCTGAGCCTTTTCCCTCCCTGAAGTGTGTAAACTGAGGCCTGCAAGTTCCCTGGTTATTCTTTCTCCTCTTGCCTGCCTGGCATTCTAGGCTCCTTGGCCCTTGGGCAGCACAGAGAGGTCTGAAACGGCTGGGCAGGAAGGGCCACCGTAGGCCTTACCACCGTCCATCTCAATCATTCAGGGCTGAGCCCTGACTGTCTCCAGGACCTGGTGCTAGATATTCTTGGACTCATGACACACTTCCTCTTTCAGGGGGCTTCTAATCTAGGGTGGGAGGGAGGGTGGAGGTGACAAGCTAAATATTAATACATGGGAACAAATGCTCCACAGGCATGAGAAGCGTGTGCTGTAGAATTCAAGGAACATGGAGTTCGTGGAGGGCAGAACTCCTCTTTCCCCATGGCTGACATCCCTTCCTTCCTCCAGGCTCGGCCTGTGCAGCCCCTCAGCAGTGAGTGCACCCCCAGGGCCCCACCATCCAGAGCTTTGGGGTCACCAGAGACAGGTGCTGGCAACCCCCAAGCTTTGTTTCTCTGCCTCCTTCGTGCACTGTCTCACCTCCTTCCCTCGTTCCCTTTTCCTTGCGTGTCTATGCCCAATTCTCCCTCTTTACAGCGGGAATATAATGTTCAGCTGTCTTACACCCACTCTCTGAATGCTGCCAGTGAATAATGACTAAGGTGGTGGGTGGAAGTACAGCAAGTCGAGACCAATTTAGCAGTCCAGGGTGCCAGGAGGAGGTAATTTAGTAGCAAACGGCTTTGCAACAGCAAGGAGAGTGAAGGGCCCCCCCAAGCCAACACCCCGGTGTCCAAGTGCACAGCCCTGCCCCGTTGCCTCCGGCAGGGATTGCCTCATGCCCAACAGTCTAGGTGGTGAGGTTAGACACCCGTACAGGGACAGGCAGGGTTTGCAAGGATGCTCACCCCATCCTGATCTCAGCTCCACTTTCAACACACTTGAGGGCCCCTGTTTGTGTCTCACTCTGCTCTCCCCTCTTCTGGTGGCCGCTGCTCGGCTTGGGAGGATCTGTAGCCCTGACTGGGTCATGGCCACTGCCCCAGGCATGGCAGAGATTGAGGTGCTGTGGTATCCAGCTCACAGGGTGTGGATCCTCCAGGTCCAGACTTCTTGGGAATCTCTGAAGATTTGTGTTCTATGATGCACTTGGGACTGGGAGTCTGGGTATCATGGGAGAGCACGTCTCAGAGCTAGAGACGATGGGAAAGGATGAATGAATGTCTGTGTGCATGCACATTCTCGTGCACGGGTTTTGGCATCATCCTGAAGGCAGGTACCTTCTCCCACAGTGATTAACTGACATGGAAGCACATCTCCTAGTGATCTGTGCGGGGCAGTTCTTTGCTGCCTTTGTTCCAGGTACTGGGTATAACCCACATCATATCTGCTCTGACACCAATTTAGCCTGCCACTTAGTAAGAAAAATCACCTCTCTGCTGGATTGATTAAAACAATTACCTTTAGCTGTCAGCGAACACACCCATTCCCTCCCTGCTTGTCGCCTGTCTCTGTCACCACCACCCTCTTCCCTCCACAGACTTCTTCCCATGCAGCTCCTCCAGCTCTCTTTCCAACTGGGGGGCAGCCTCCATGCCAGATTGCCCCCGAAGCCTGGTTTCCACACTCTGCTTAGGTCACCAGCGAACAGACTGCAATCCCATTTTAGTTTGGAGCTTTACTCGCTTATGGACAAGACAGAAATAGCGAAATACTGACATTTGTAATGCTGGAGTCACCTTTGACGTCTGCAACTACAAGAGGTGCTCAAGGTGCCTTCAGTTCACCTTCTGTTATCAATATAAAGGTGGACAGAAAGTCTGTGTGCAATTTAAAATAGTTGAACCTAGTGAATTGCACGTGAACTTCCACCCTGTATTAAAATTGAATAGCATTAAATATTTAATACAGTTTTTCCTTTCTTAAAATATGTATACAGTTTTTGGCATCCTCTGTATATTATTTGATAAAGTTTGGTATTCCCATGAAATTTCACTAATTCAGAGTCTGTAGAGGCAAGTTTTACTCTAATTTCAATGCGGAGTGGGTTAAACCTGATGGATTGACAAACTATTAAAAAAAAAGAACTGACTTAGGATAAATTTCATTCCTTACATTTCAAGGAGACGTGTCATCACCCTGGACACTCCCTAATGGGTTGTCTATTGAGCTGAGCATTTACGCATGTCGCATGTCAAATGCTGAGGGAGAAGGGGGTTGGGAAGGAAATAAAGACCACAGAACAAGTGAACGCCACTCTAACACTTTCATCATGCTTCAATTACAATAGTGATGAAAGTAACCCGTTATTAGGATTTTATTTATTTATTTATTTTGCAGTTTTTGGCCAGGGCAGAGTTTGAACCTGCCACCTCCAGCGCCCTACTCCTTTGAGCCACAGGCGCCACCCCGTTATTAGAATTTTAAAAAATCTCTTTTTTTACTGGCATAGGAAACACTTCCTAACAATCCCACTTAATTGTTGAGCCTAAATCCAAATCATTAATGAGACCCATGGCTTGGTCGTGATAACCCCAGAGTGGGAGTCCAGGTAATTGGGTTCACATCTCAGCATTCCTCTTAAAATCCTTGGTGAACCCCTTCCCCTTTGAGGGGCTCACTCAGTTCCCATGTCAGCCAGATGGTGGAAGGACCAGCTCACAGAGTTGTTATAAGGTGTAAACAATTATAATAATAATTTGTGCCCCCTTTTAAAATGTAAGGTCCTGTACAAATAAAAAGGGCTATTAAAATCCTTATTAAGGAAGCTTAGAGATGGTGAAAGTCAGGGTCTGGCAGGAAGCATGAGTATGAGAGACCCCAGGTGGAAATTGCAGCCTGGCAGAGCGGCTTTGCCAGGGAGCATGGAGGCGGCTAGCCTGAAGCCCAGCTTTGCCATGCTGGCTCCAGTGGACAAGCCCCATCAGCTTCTCTAAACTGTTCAAGGAGGAGATCTAGAGACCAGTCTGCACGCTGGCTGGAGGCAGTGGTGAGAGGTGAGTTATCTCACCTCTGCCATTCTCCAGCTCTGTCTGGACTGGCACAGCTCTGCCCCGGAGGCCACCCATCCTGCTAGGGAGAGAGTCCCCTGTCAGCTCTCAGCTTGCATCCTGGAGTCAGGACCTTGGCTGCTGTTTCATCAACTCTCTTCATACCCTCCTTTGGTTCAACTTCACGGTTGAGCTCAGGGCACCTCTTCCCTGGTGGGGAAGGTTCCAACTCACCTGCCTTCTGCTGTGTTCAAACCTAGTATAACCCAATTGTCAATGTACTTGTCAGTGACTCAGGTGTGCTAGCTTTTCCTTCCAATTCCCATCTCAGATTTTAGTCTCAAAGCATTAGTTAGCCTTTTTTGTTGTCCCCCATTTCCCTGGGACCTCCCATGGATCAGATCGTTAATAAATAGTAAACTGCAGAGTTTTTCAAACTTAAGTAATGATCTTTGAAAGGAAAACTAAAATCATTGTGGACATACAAGAACCCATGTGGTAAACCCAATATAAGAAATAAGTGGGTGGTGCCGAGGACATGGGAAGAGAGTCACCTGACCTGTGTGACCTTGGAGAAATCACAGCCAGATTACCTCCCCAAACATGGTAGCAATTCACACTCCCAACAGCTGCTCAAGAGTGTCCATTACAGTTTTTAGGCTGTAGCAGTACAAAGATCCATTCAAAGGCAAACACACAGAGCAGATATGTAAATTGTCTAAAGATTCCCTAGGCAGATAGATACTTTTTTTTTTTTTTTTTGAGACAGAGTCTCACTTTTTTGCCCCTTGGTTGAGTGCTGTAATATCACAGCTCACAGCAACCTCAGACTCTTGGGCTCATGTGATTCTCTTGCCTCAGCCTCCCTAGGACTACAGGCACTCGCCACAACTCCCAGCCCTGTTTAGAGGTAGAGTCTCACTCTAGCTCAGGCTGGTCTCGAACCCCTGAGCTCAGCTGATTCGCCTGCCTCGGCCTCCCAGAGTGCTGGGATTACAGGCATGAGCCACTGCGCCTGGCCAATTGGATACTTCTTTGTAGGGCAAAATCCAGAAACATCTCATATTGTCCTGGAACCATCTGCCCTTTCAGATTTAAAGTGCAAGATTTTTTTTTTCTTTCTTTTCTTTCTTTCTTTTTTTTTTTTTTTTGTGGCAGAATCTCACTTTATCGCCCTGGCATCACACAGTTCACAGCAACCTCCAGCTCCTGGGCCCAGGCGACTCTCTTGCCTCAGCCTCCTGAGCAGCTGGGACCACAGGCGCCTGCCACAACGCCCGGCCATTTTTCTGTTGCAGTTTGGCTGGGGCGGGTTCGAACCCACCACCCTCGGTATATGGGGCCGAGGGTGGCGGCCCATATACCGAGTGGGTGGCACCCCACTCACTGAGCCACAGGTGCCGCCCTCAAAGTGCAAGATTTTATTTCATTCTTTTTTAGGTGCCTTTTCTAAAACATAAAAGGCAGGATTTTAAAACTTCAAGTCTAGCTCACACCTAGAAATTTCCCTTTCTATAATTGTACTTTGGGGTTGATAGATCTGGAGATTGAGTTCTCCAAACTGTTGGAGGCAGGGCCTGGGATAGCTTCATCTAGGCAGAGACCCTGAAAAGAGCTGGCCAGATAATTCAGGGAGAAAAATCAGAGGCCACACCTATAAAGAGTGCCCACATAGATATCCACTGTTGCAAAGAACGCTCTCTGCCAATGGCCTCTGACAGCTCTCCTTTTTCTGTTACTTTATTAAACAAGCATTTACCAAGAGACTACTCAGTACTCTGAGCTGGAAATTCACAGCACAATCTTTGCTTTTAGAAACTTTGTAGACTCTTCAGGAGCCAGTGGGTAAATGCTGTCTGCCATAGCATGGAATGATGGTAGGAACTCCGAGGAAGATACCTGACCTAGCAAAGGAAAAGATAGGGGAAGCTTTCTTGGAGGGGTTGATCCTATGGTTAAAACCCAAAGTGGAAAAGGTGGGGGAACTGGGTAAGAATGTTCTACAAAGAAGAAAGAGTATGTTTCTGTGCTCAAAGGTATCAGAAGAAAAGTGGGAAGAACCAGGGTCCAAAGTCTTACTGAGCTGAGTTCAAATCCCTCTTCCTCTGTTTACCAACCTAGCTAGGTTATTTAAGTTATAGTACTTTGCAGGGCTACAGTGAAAATTAAATGAGACAATGAATATAAAACACTGGGCACACAGAGTACTAGGGAATGGTATTAAACGTTACAATGTTATCCGGTACACAGGTCTATAAGCAGCTTAACCACGGGTTTGTCATCATTACATTATTCATCTTTGTAGCCTCACTGTGTAGCCCAGAGCTTGCATTTGGTAGGCACCCCATGAATATTTATGAAATGAATGTTGAATAAGTGCAAAGGCATTTAAATAAGATTTCAGGATTAGAAAGCCATTTATATATGTCTGGAACCATCTACCTCTTCACTATATGTGCAGACACACAGCTGCTCAAAACTGAAAGGCAAATCTTTCCCTTATACTCTCCCAAAGCATTGCTCCCCCCCAACTTTGCACACTGTACACAGCAGCAATCCTTCTGTGGCAGGCCCCCAATATGCATCCACTGAGTCACACATAGACAGATGGGGGCACCTCCTGCAGATACACAAATGCCCGAGCTGAACTGTTAGAACAGTTTTACCCTGAGGCACACAGTGGCTGCTATAAATGTTAAATAACAGCCATCTCCAGCAACAGCAAATATCCCAACCACCTTCTTGCTTGTAGACACACACCCACAAGAGATGCCCTTTCTTTTTTTCCACTGGTTTTCTTCTCACCTTAAGCTGAGAGGGCCCCACATTCACATCCACCCACCTGGGACCTCTTATTTGGACTACAGTTGCCCTGATTGCTCCCATTTTAGCTGTAGGACCTCAGGGAACACCCTTCCCTTGTGGTGGCCTCAGTTTCTTCGCTGACAGACACAGAGAGTTAAACGTGCCAACCTAGTAGTTATGTTGTGAAGATCAATGAGATAACAAATGAGATAACGTCTATGAAGTGGAGAAAGCTCCTCAGAAGGAAAGTGCTGGATAAATACAAGGTGGAACACCACCCCTGATTAGTCTGTACGCTTCCTGCCCACGGACTCCTGCCCACAGACTGTGTTCTTCTCCACCCTTGAACACAAACACCTTTCCTGTCGGTAAATACTATCTTTAATGTCCATATACACCCCCCACCCCCACACCTCCACTCTCCTCAGCACACCTGCAGAAAATTGCATTTGAACTTGGAGAAAGCTCAGGTTACAAACACCCTCTTGCCCTACCCACTGCCTCTTCTCCAGGGTCTCTGTACAGGAGGGACTGTTAGGCAGACAGCTCATCTCTCTGTAGCTTCCTCAATTGCTATGAGGCCGCACGCCCAGCAGCGTGGGGGACACTGATGTTGAGCAGCCCCCACCAAGCACTGTCCAGAACTCTGCCCTGTCACGGGTTTGCCAGCGCAGGAGGACTGGTGGCAGCAGAAGGATGTGGAAGGACCCAGGAATGCTTGAGGTGCTTAGATCCCTAAGATTGTTAAGATCCCCAAGATCCTTATTCCTGGGAAACTGACAAGTCTGGAGCACTTTCCCAGGCCTGGACTCGTGGGCGGGCAGAACATTCACTTGCTCCAAGGTTCAATCCCTTCCACTTGGAGCAGGGAAGGAAACATCACCTGGCCCTTGGTGATGTTTCAGCCTTTGTGGCTGAGTTGTGTGAGCTCTCAAGGGTGAGTTGGGGAGGGAGGGTGGGTCTGTCTGCCTGTGGTTGGCTGAGGGACAGAAATAAATGTGGTGTGTGTGACTCGGTGTGTTTCTCCATGTGTGGCTTTTTCTAAATTCCTGAGTTGCACACACAGGTCTGACCCTGATGACCTGCAGCCCCAGGGAGCCACTTAGACACCCCTGGTTAACCACCCTCCTCTCTCACCATCCCAGCCCATGTCACTTATTCCTTGAGGGAAACATTCCAAACCTCTAACTGCATCCGTGCCCTCCCTGCCAGCCAGCGTGGACAGCCCATCTGCAAAGTTCCAGACCGCATAGTTCAGTGTCCTGCCCGACTGTCAGACCCTCTCCCAAAGGCAGCGCCCCCGCAGCTTCCCTTCCTCACCTCCCACCTCCCCTCTGACACCAGTGTCACCTAACATTTAAGTCCACCGAAATCAGATTTGGGCTGGGAGGAGATAAATTCTGTCTGGAGAAGACCAGGAGACAAAGACACACCATCATTTCCTCCACGCTGGGGCGAGCTCCGCAGCACCCACCTCGGCAAAGGGGAAGACCCTGACAGTTCCGTGCCCAGACAAAGACACTTAGACAGACAGCGGCCCACACAAAGACCGACGGACGCGCGGGGCACCGACTGCCTGGCACGTCGCGGGAGCGCAGTCTCCCCGCAGCCCGGCGCCCTGCAGCGTACACGGCCAGGGGCGAGCTGGACCTCGTCCCTGCACCTTACCTGTCTCCTGCGCTGCCCGGCCGGCTTGAGATCTTTTTTTTCCCCAGTGTGTTTCCCGGCGAGTTTCTTCTTCTTCCAGAGCTGCAGGGCCGGGCTGGTCCCGCGGCAGCTGTCGCTGGCTGGACGAGGCAGCCAGAGAAACTTTCGGCCTCCCCGCAGCCAGCCAGCCAGCCCGCCCGCCTGCTCCCGGCGCGCCGGCCTCCGCTCGGGTCCCGGAGCCGCGGGCGGGGCGGGGCGGGGCGGGCGGAGGAGGGGCGGGGCGGAGGGGGGCGTGGCCAGCGCCGGCGCCGCTCATTGGCCGGGGCGCGGCCCGCAGCCGGTGCCTGCTGCTCCGCGGCCTTTGTTCCGGGCTGACAGCTGAGGCTGCTGGCGACCTTCGGGATCCTCCGAGCCCTGGCCCGGCCGCCGCGGAGTCCCGGGTCCCCCGGCTTCCCTCCCTTGACTTCTTCCCCCCTCCCCTCCCTTGACGTCTATCAGCCACGCCGCGCAGTCTTTCTCTCTCGCCCCTGTCCCTTTCTCCAACTGTCCCCATCTTCCTTTTATCCCTTCCTTTTTTCATTACCTGTACTCCGTTCTCCTTCAGTTCTCCTTTACCCATTCCTCCTCGGGCCCTTTTCCTCCTTATTCCCTTCCTCTTATTCTCCGGTTTCCTTTTCCTACCTCCTCTCGCCCCTCCCGCAGAAGGCCGGATTTCTTGTTTCAAGGACCCACCTGACCAGCAGGCCAGCGAGGATGTTGCTTCACCCCACAGGGTTTCAGGCTGGAGTCTCCAACATCCATGGGCGGGCACTCCCTCTCCCAAAACATTTCCAAAGCGAGCTTTTCCAGCTCCTTCCCAGGGCTGAGTTTCAGGTGGAAGCCCAGGCCTGTTTCAAGCCTATAGCTATTAATCTCACCCAACACCCACTAACACTATCATTTTCTCCCTAACCCTAATTTTTTACATCAAGCTATTAATCCGAGAGGGGATCTAAGTTGGACAAACAGCCAGGGGGAACTGATAACTGGGGAGCCAGGTGCTGCATGAGGCTTGGGGGCCTGAGGATACACTGAGGTTAATCACCTAAAAGGGGGTGGTGGCAGCTCTGCTGAGAGTGTCAGCCTCCGCCTGAAAGATGGATGTGTGAAGGGGGGCATGTGGGGTAGGATTGAGATGGCTGACCTCTGATTACAAATAGGTGAGACATTTTGTTTCTGCTACTCCCAGCTCAACCCCCTTGAGAACCCTCTTTGCCTCCAGCCTTCCGTTCTTCCTTGAAAGGAGGCATAGCCTTTCACTTGTGAAATGAGGTGGCCAGGTCAGCGTGGCTCACACCTGTAATTTTAGCATTCTGGGAGGCCGAGGAGGCTGGGATGCCTGAGCTCAAGAGTTCCAAACCAGCTCTGAGCAAGAGATTCTGTCTCAAAAAATGGCCTAGTATGGTGGGCGCCTGTAGTTCCTCCCAACTATTGGGGAGGCTGAGGCAAGAGGATCACTTGAGCCCAAGAGTCTGAGGTTGCTGTGAGCCTCTGTCTCCACAAGAAGCCATCCCGGAGTGTAAAGTGTAAACTCCCCAAGGGAAGAGATTTGTTCTTTTTTCTTCTGACCAGAGAGATTTGTTCTGTTTTATTCATGGATGTATCCCCAACACCTAAAATTTGCCAGGTACATGGTAGGCACTCAATGAATATTTGTTAAATGAATGAATTCCTAGTTTATAGGTTTGTTGTGAGAACTAAGTGAAAACCTCTAGCTTGTGGTAAGCGCATAAACATGGTAGCAAATACAAGTACTACTACACTTTCTAAGTGTCAAACCCAAAGGCTACTCAGCCTTTTTGGAACTTTACCTCCTTTCCCTGTGCTTATATCTACCTGTGCCTTAGTCTGAAGAGCTTTTCTCATGTTCCTCTAACTCTACCTCTTGAAATTTGAGACATAAAATGCAGTCCTTACTCACACCTCTGATCACCCCAGGCGGAAGGATGCCTCTTTTCTCTAAAGCCCCGTAGGTTCAGTTCATTGATACAGAATATGTACACTTGTTTGCTTGTGAGACTGCCTCATGAGTTTTTACTAAATAGGTTAACATAGGTCAAATATTCCAGTAATTTAGGAAAGGAGAAATTTGGGGAAGGTAGACTAAAGAATCAGTTCAAATTCATTTTTGTGTCTTCAGATGTAGAATTCCATGGAAGGGGCAAAGGACCCTGGACGGACTATTTATATCCTTTTAGACAAGCCGTGTCCCTTGCTGGGTAGGCCTCAGTTTCCTGATCAGCAAAGTGGGTGGTTTGGATGAGACCCTCCTTAAGGTCCTTCCTTTCGCACTTGAATCTCTATCAGAGACATTCTAGGTGGAAGGTTAGGTTGGGATCACTATGCAGCCCTTCTATCAAGATGGAGTTAGGCAAAAGGTGCGAGTATTGCATTGATGTACATGCGAGGTATGGAACTGTATAGACTATGGGACAACAGAAACATCCTGTGATGATACTGCAGAGATAAAGTGAGACGCATTGACAGAGAGGTGGAAGTGAGGCAGCAGAATGGGGAGGAGAGCAGGGATGAATGGTATAGCACGTGTGTGTGTGTGTGTGTGTGTGTGTGTGTGTGTATGTGTGTGTGTTGTGGTTGTGTGTGAGAGCAGGAGAGCATGAAAGCCTCAGGAATGTGGTCTCCAGCAGTACAAAGCTATTATTAGCTCCCTGACTCAGCAGTTGGGTATGGTAATGCAACGACTGAGTATGTCTACCCCCAGCACTACTGATGGATTTTCAATGTGGCTCCTCTTCTTCCTTGTCTAGGAAGGTTGCCCTTCCTGGGCACCTGGGTTACAGATAAAGTGTCTGATGTGAACCTCTGTCTCCCTCAGGTTCTCCCTCTCTTGAGTAGAGTCTAGAAAGCTGGGTCTTTGTGAAAGACCCAGAACATGGTTCTCCTAAAAGTCTCTTCCCCTCCTCATCTACCCAGCACTTAAGATACAGGGCTTATTGTTCTGGCTTTTCATTTCATTCCTCACCGCTAGGAATAAGACTGGCCCACTGAAGCGGCGCCCGTAGCTCAGTGGGTAGAGCGCCAGCCATATACACTGAAGCTGGTGGGTTTAAATCCTGCTTGGGCCAGCTAAAGCAACAGTGACAACTTCAACAGAAAAAAAGCCGGGCATTATGGTGAGTCCTGTAGTCCCAGCTACTTGGGAGGCTGAGCCAAGAGAATCACTTAAGCCCAAGAGTTGGAGGTTGCTGTGAGCTGTGATGCCACAGCACTCTACCGAGGGCAATAGCTTGAGACTCTGTCTCCAAACAAACAAACAAACAAAAATATCGACCCACCAAACCAGACCCATAGACCAGTTAAAGCAGAAGCTTGTCTCTGCCTTCCTCAAGATACTTTTACCTGTCACAGTTCAAATAATTCCCCGGCTTCTTGCTTATCTCTTCAACTTTTCTATAATTTCCTTGCTCAAAGACCCGTCTGTCTTACCCAACATTGAATCCCCAGGACCCAACGCATTGTTGGTATACAGTAAGCACTCAAAAAATACTTGTATGAATGCTATGGAGGGAGGGAGGGGGGAAGAGGGGACAGGATGATTTTTCAGAGAGAAGATTGGACTCAAATTCAGAAGATCCACATTTATTCTCACTTCTTCAAACTTGCAATTTTCTCACAGCCTTTTTAAGACTCAGTTTATTCATCAGTAAAATGGGGTTAATAACATTCTATCTGGCAACTATATCTATATTGGGAACTACGTGAAGATTAAGAGAATAATGTTGAATATGGTGGGAAATATGTGAAATGTCAAGGTCAAACAATTGTTTAATAATTATTTCAAGTCGAAGAAGTTCAGGGCCTTTTGTTGAGAGATAGAAAAGGCTGATTATATTTAAGTGAGGTCAGATAAAAAGTATTATAAAGCTAGAGACCTAAGCAAAGCTTTAAGGAATCAACAAAGTGTTGCTGCCAATCTCCAGGCTGCCAGCTTTCCTGCAGGCAGAGCCAATGCTCCACAACCTGGGAGGATGTCTCAACACTGTGTTGTTTCCCTTCAGGGTTGCTCTGGATGTGCAGATCTTATTACCAGAAATTACATCCTAAGAAGCCCAAATGCCCATCGACCCATGAATGGATTAATAAATTGTGGTATATGTATACCGTGGAATACTATGCAGCCTTATAAAAGATGGAGACTTTACAATTCTTTTATGTTTACGTGGAGGGACCTGAGACATATTCTCCTGAGTAACGTATCTCAAGAATGGAGGGAAAACTATCCAGTGTACTCAGTACTTCTATGAAACCAACTTATATTTACTCACACTTTCTTATGAAAGATAGAACACAACTATAGACCCAGATGAAGGAGAGACATGGAGTGGGAAGGGAGGGGAGTGGGGGAGGGGAGAGTTGATGGAGGGTAAACGGTGGGACCACACCTATGGAGCATATTGCAAGGGTACAAGTCAAATCTGTCAAGTGCAGAACATAAATATCTCAACACAATAATCAAGTAAATGAGGTGAAAGCTATGTTGATTGGTTTGATGTAAGCACATCAGATTGTACAAAAAAGTCAACACATTGTACCCCACATATGCATAAATGTATTCATGATCTATGTGCATATGACTTAATAAAAAAAAAAGAAAAGTAAAAGAGGAAGAAAATAAGGATGCAAAAAAAAAGAAAGAAAGAAAGAAAGAAAAGAAAAGAAAAGAAAGAAAGAAAGAAAGAAAGAAAGAAAGAAAGAAAAAAGAAATTACATCCCTTACTTGTAAATCACTGGGCACTTTGCACTTCATATCTTTGGTCTTCAGTAAATTCGCCTTTGAATTAGGAAGAATGTTTCTCTTCCCTGCCTTCTCTTTGTGTTATAAAGACAAATGAGATAAAATGCAAATAGTATTTCTGCTTTGCATGCATTCAAGGAATTATTTATCATCATCATCACCATTAGAATTATTGTCTATAACTTCATGCTAAGTACTTCACCTGACTAAGCTCAGGGGAACCTGAGATGTTACCATGGGAGCAAACACCCTGCAAGATCTTGCTGACATCAGATTTTTTTTTTTTTAGACAGAGTCTCTGTCACCCAGGATAGAGTGCCACAGTTTCATCATAGCTCATAGCAACCTTGTACTCTTGGGCTCAAGTGATCCTTTTGCCTCAGCCTCCTAAGTAGCTGGGACTACAGGCAGGCACCACCACGCACGTCTAGTTTTTTCTATTTTTAGTAGAGACAGGGGTGTCACTCTTGCTTAGGCTCATCTGGAACTTCTGAGCTCAAGTAATCCACCCACTATGGCCTCCCAGAATGCTATGTTTACAGGCGTGAGCCACCAACCTGGCCTCTGACATCAGAATTTTCAATTCAGTAATGACCTCTCCCCATGAAGATGTTCAGGTTATCTTAGGAAATATGTCCAGCCTAGCCTTTCAGTGAAAGGAAAACGGATCAAAGTATAAGACAAGAAATTGGCCTAGCTTCGCTGGAGTTTGGACCTCGGGCTTTGACGACACAAAACTCGAAACTGCCTCAGAAACTGTGTAACTAACCGATGCAGGAGCTGGATTTGGACGGCATTGACCACAGGCAGGCAACCTTCCTTCCCCTGAGTGGAGAATAGTAAACCAGCCGCTTTGGCTGTTGCAACACCAGATCTCCAATGAGACTAAGGGCCTTTTAGTGTGACTAGCTTTGAGAGCTACTATGAACATGTGAAAATTGTGTAGCAAGCTCTTTGATGTAAACTCAGGGTTGAACAAGATTACAGAGAAACAAGAAGGAAGCACCCTGCCCCACTGTTTCCAATAGGATGTAACAAGACTATTTCTAATTTCCAGTCTCTGAAAGGGCCTGGCCTAGCACCTTTTCTGAAATGTGCATCTTCTGTGGTTTAGACACATTTGTCTACAGCTGTGAATCAAGAAGATATTTTCATGAACAAGTAACAGAAAGGCCTGGCTCAAAGTGGCTTAAAAAATAGAGAAATAAATTTATGAATGAATAAGCACAGAGGTCCAATCCCAACGGTTCATACCTTGGCTTTCCAGTGGGCATCAGACTGGATCTCTCTGTCTTTGCTCTGCTGGCCTCAGAGCATAGGTTTTACCCTTGGGATGGCTGCTTCACGATTACAGGTTGACTCTATCCGCCCGGTTGTCACACCCAGAGGCAGTAATGGGCTGAGGAATAAAAGACCTTTGTTCCTGCATCTCTTTTTTAGGGTCAAGAAAGCTTTTCTCACAAAGCCTTCAGCTGACACTGAACAGGCTTGGCCACGTCATCCAGCAGTCAGTGGCAAACTGCGAAGTTACCCAGTTACCCTGATTGACTTTGACCAATTGGTTAGGAATAGAGATGGTATTAGGACATACTTGTATAGTTCACCTTTGTCTTCAAAAAGGGGGAAGCCCTGGAGAAAACGATATTCATTGCTTGCCTATTACAACTAATTGTCACATCTTTGCTGGACACTTTGCCTACAGAGCCTTTATTTTTAATAGTTGTAGAAATCATTATCTCTATTCCAAATGAAGAAATTACAGCTTAGAGTTGGTTAAACAATTTGCCCCAAATCCTACCACTAGTAAGCCAAGGAAAAAGGATGGCATTCGGGCCCATCCAAACCCTTTGCTCTCTCTGCTCTTTCAGGCTGTCTCTCTAGAGTCAACCTCAGCCCTAGCCCAGGCTGGAGACCTCTAAAGTGCATGGGAGACTTTCAGGACCACAGCAAGCACAAGATAGAAAATAGTTTCCCCTCTGCTACCAAGTCCAAACATCTGTGCTTATCACTCCAACATCCTGCACCTGCCCAACGTGTAAGTCTCCTGAGTCAAGGTCAACCCAGAGCCTCACGTTGCCTCCTTCCATACCGATGTCTACCTGCCAGTGTCCTTGCCTTCCTTCAGGCCAGAATGGAAGGGTCTTTTTGGCCCTTCTGAAAGTCCTAACCTGCTCTCTGCTGTGTCCCTCTGCCACCCCATTCAAGTCCTACTGAATAACACGTCCTGCTGTTTATTCCTTCAACATAAAGGTGGATGGACACCATTTTCCTATTTGATTTTAATTGCCCAGCTCTGTGCTCAGCACATAATAGGCAGTCAACAAACATTACAGAAATAAATGAATAAAAGGCCACCACTTATTCTTCCATATCTCTAATGACACTCAGCCTACTGCTGAGCACATGGCTGGTGACTAATGGACCAATTGACTTTGGGCTAATTTCTCCCCCAGGGCGGAGAAATGGCTTCAGACAAAGAAATTGGCATGACCCTTGTCAGTTCTGAGGAAGGCCTTTCGCAAATGGGCCCTGTCAAACTCGCATTTGCTTATGGCCCTAAACTCATTTAAACAAATAGAGCATATGAGACCAGACTTCTGGGAAATCATTTAGTTCCTCTATGGGGAATGTTGGCACACTCATTTCCTCTCCCCAGGGGGGCGGAAAAAAAAAAAAAAAGAGAGAGCAGAGGCTTTGGAGACCTTGTGTGCTACAATTTAATTTACACATTTACTCAATTGTTTCTCAGGAAGCTGCTCCAGGAGTTCTAGATAAGAGGATGATGCTGTTCTCGGAGGGTTTGGGGGCCTTAGAGACTTGGTTGTCTGAGACAAGGAGCTGCCCTGGGCGCAGGGCCCCTTCTGGTCTGGCCGACTTTCTAATTGAATCCTCCAGCCACTGAAACGCTGGATCAGCATCTTTACCTTTTCCTCCTGTCTTCCGGGATTAACTAGACTCCTTTACTCTACATATCAAGTTCTGTATGTGTTGACCATATATTTTGCTTTTATTCCTAAGGCTGACTGCACTTTCCATAAGATAGACTTAATCTGATCACCCCCCCGAAATCAACATAAAGCGAAAGGGGTGGAGGTGGCAGGTGGTCACACAAGGTCCTCTCTAAGGTTACTTTCAGCATTTTCTGACTCTTTTTTTTTTTTCTGAAGTTGCTAGGAATAGCAAAGAAGGGCTATCAATGGAAGCCCTGAGTGGTCTATCTAGAGTGGTCTATCTAGAAAAGTCTCTTGTTAATTAGCTAATTTTGCCTTCGGGTTCAATGAGACAAAATTGTGAAATAGCGCTGGGTGCCTGCCCCATGGTGTTGCCATGAGTGTTTCAGGAGTTAACACTAGTAATCACTTAAGACAGGGCCAAATATGTCCCCAAACCCGTGCCACTCCTCCCCCAATCAGATACCCAGAGACTTTTCTACCTTATTTCTTCCGATTAGAAACAGTCTCTGTGCGGCCTGCAGCCCATCAGCGTGATGTAGTAGGGACAGGAACAATTTTTTGAAGCTACCAACCTGGAGTTGAAGGCCTGGGTTGGAATTCTAGTAGCAGTGAGACCTTGGCTTAGTCCCTTGCCCCCATAAGCTCAGTTTTGTATTCTTTGGGGTGAAATTAACCATATAATTCCACAGGGTTGGACACAAGAAACAACGTGCAATGGACTAGGACAACGTCCACCATTCCCAGGGAGGGAAACTTCCCACTCTAGGTCAACAAGATGCCTAATGCTGCTTCCTTCCTGGCTCCACCCCAACTCTTTCCTGAGGTCTTTGAATTTTATCAGTGCAGATAATCAATTAATCTAAATGACTAAGGCAAGACTGAACTTCCTCTGCACTAGCAGTGGGCTGAGTGGGCTGAGGAGGTCATTGGAAGGACAATAGGACTTCACCTTGTCCTTGAAATCCCAAGGTTGGGTTCAGAGCTGAGCTGGAATGCAGAGCGGGAAAGTGCTAACTCCGAGTCAGAGGAGGCAGCCAGGGGAACAGATCCAAAATGGCAGCTTGAGAGGAAGTAGCCGGCTGCCTGTTCTGGAACCTCTCAGCGCAGTGTTTAGAATTTCTCTCTCATTAATCCTATTTAAAGCCTGGTTGCTGAGAGGGGAGGCGGGGAGTCTTGTTTCAACTTGCAGCAGTTAAGTTCCTTGCCGCCACCTAAGCTGTCACTGCAGGGCTGAGCCCAGAGATTGGGGCGGGGGAAGCAGGGGGGAGGGGGGCTTTATGGGGCCCCCATGGCTGCCTCTCAGGGGAGCTGCTCAGGCTTTCCCACTCCTCAGACCTGCATTTGACTGGCTCAACCCTGGCCCTGATCTTTGTTGAGGGAGAGGCTGCTTGCTCAGAAGCCAAGAGGTGTGGGTGGGCTGCTGGCTATCTGGTAATGAAGGGGTGTGGGACAAAGGTAACTCTCCACTGAGGTGCAGGTGGGGGGGACAAGAAAGACGGTGCTCTTGTGCAAGAGTGCTTTCTGGGAAAGACCCTCTCCCTCTGGGCATAGGGAGGTCTCCAACCGGTTTTAAAAGCTAAGATCAAACATTCCCAGCCTCTCTCGGGGTTCCCAGAGAAGAGCCATGTCTCCTCTTGGGGAGGAAATGAGTGAGTGAACCTATTATGAATAACGCAGGGTTGACCTTTTGCAGAGAAAGAATAGAGACACAGTTTTTGCCTTTATGATATTATTTCTGGGAAGCCAAAAAGAGACTCCTTTTTCTAAATATTTCCCTGTAGTTGTTAGTGAATGCTACAGATTCATCTAGCTAGAGATTATATTAGTGTTACCTGCAGAGCAGAGCTCATGGGCAGCTCTGATGCTTACCAGCTACAAGATCAGCTACTAGTTATTCAAGATCAACTGACTTATCCATAAAGTGGAGAGACATTCGCCCCTCCCATGGGTCACTGTGCACATAGCAGGTGCATTCTTCATTTAGGGTCTCCCCTGGTGCAGACCTGTTCCCCAGTATTCCCATAAGTGTTAAAGGACTAAACACTGAGATTGCAACAACACAACAAGCTTGCTCTTCTGGTTTCTTCCTCTTGTTCTGAGGACCATTTCCCTGAATCTTCCTCTGATGGTGTGAGGGACCATGATAAAGGAGAGAGCCTTTCTTAGCAAGACCAGCTGGTGGTTGGGAGATTGTGGGATTGATTATGAGAGTGAATTGGGGGTAGAAATGACCTATGGGGTGAGCAGAACCTTCGAGTGGCACCTGAAGATTTAGTAACAAGAGTAATGTGCTGATTGGAAGCCCAACTTGGAAACTCACATCCAAGACTGGTCAGGCCCAGTGGCCTTTGTAAAGGGATTTTGTTGTTCTGTGTTCTAGTTTTTCCTTTCAGGAAAAATGGGGATAACAAAACTCATCTTGTGTTTCCATTTGGCTTGCATGAGAGTGACAGGAGACTGTGAATGAAACACTGCAAATGTAAGGTAATTTCAGCTCCTGGAATTGTCAGGTTCTCCTGATAAACGCCCATTTGACGGTGCTCTTATTATTTGAAGTGCAGCCAACTTCACTATGATTTGCATTAAACTCCCACAATACCATTCTCATTGCCTTGAAAGCAGTTGGGTAGAATATGCTATTTTAAGACTGAAAACTAAAAAGCAAAAAAAAAAAAAAAAAAAAGAAAGAAAGAAAGAAAAAATTCAATGTGAGCATAAAGAGCATAAAGGGATAATTTAACAGGATTATACTCGGGAGGGAAGGGAAGAGATATTACATATTAACTTCTAGTCAAGTGGAACTTGACATTTATGCAGCAAATGAAATCACCACAACTAAAAAAAAAGTAACAACAAGTTAACAGCTCTATTATCACAAAGTAGGGGAGAGAGGGAGGTTTGAGGAAAAACATTCTTATTTCGGACTGACAGAATCTTGGCCTGGACATCAAGGTGGGTGGGGGGATGTGTCCTTGTAGATTTCCTAGTCTCCCTCAGGAGCAGACTTAATATATTTGTAGAACACTTTACACATTCAAGATCCAAATGTTCTCTCATTTGATCTTTGCCAATCGTTTAAAGTAGGAAGGACAGGTATTATTATCCCCACTTAGCAGATGAGAAAATCAAGGCACAATCACATTAAGTTACATACCTAACAAGCCATCACGTCTTCCTTTGATTGGTTCACATTCTTGACACTCAAACCGAAACACCCAGACCA
Organism: Loris lydekkerianus; assembly: GCA_963574355.1. Taxonomy (NCBI): domain Eukaryota; kingdom Metazoa; phylum Chordata; class Mammalia; order Primates; family Lorisidae; genus Loris; species Loris lydekkerianus. Next base: position 12,260 of record CAUYPK010124603.1, on the reverse strand, counting down.
GAATTGCAATTGTCACAGAATTTGATGAGGCTACATGTCTTTCTGTTCAATGTCTCACCCAATGCAAGGCACAAAGCAGGTGGTGTTCCATCTCTCCTTGAAAATGTATATTAACAAAGAGCTATTTTGTGAAACAAACCATTCTAGTTTTCTTTTTAGATATGGGGTCTGGCTGTACAGCCCCAGCTGGACTCAAACTCTTGGATTCAAATGATCCTCCCAACTCTGTCTCCCAAGTAGCTGGGATTACAGGCATGCCACTGTGTCCAGCTCAAGCCACACTATTTTTGACATTTGTAAATGTTGGAGATAATATACTTATATTTCATGTTTTGGGTTTGGCCTGAGATTCTAGTCTGTAACAGTTTCTTCTTACCTCTGCTTTTCTTTTTAGAGATGGCTATATTGCCCAGGCTGGACTCAAACTCCTGTATTCAAGTTCAAGTTTCAAAGAATGGCTCTGTGCCTGTAGTTCAGTGGTTAGGGCACAAGCCACATACACTGGGACTGGTGGATTTGAATCTGGCCCAGGCCTGCTAAACAACTGTAACAACAACAACAACAACAACAAAAATAGCCGGGCGTTGTGGCGGGCACCTGTAGTCCCAGCTACTTGGGAGGCTGAGGCAAGAGAATGACTTAAGTCCAAGAGTTTGAGGTTGCTGTGAGCTGTGACACCATGGCTCTTTACCGAGGGTGACATAGTGAAACTCTGTCTTAAATAAATAAATAAATAAATTTGAAAAAATAAAAATAAAAAAAGATATGTTTATGAGAACTAGACACAGTTCCAGTTCTCATAAACATATCTTTGTTTCTAGAACTAGAAAACAGTTCTAGTTCTTATAAATGTCTAAGAACATATAAATTCTTATAAATGTACAAATTCTTATCCCAATTCCTGGGAGTTTATTGCAAGGACAAGAAAAGCTTCTGCAGACCACTAGTATGGGCTTCCAAAGAAGGGACCACCATCGTTCACAACTGAGGGGTTGACTTCAGCAGCTGCAGAAAACGAACTGGCCCTGGGGACCCTTCAGCCACTGCAGGGTCCTCCTCTGCCATTCTTAATGTCTTCCTGTTGTCTTTCTTTGTGCCTTTCCGCTTCTACACTATTTTGTCAGCTGCGTTTATCTGCTGCTTTTGCTGCCCAAATCTGATTCATCCCGGCACCTCTGTTAATAATCATTAACTTGGATGGCCCGGGTTGTTGGACTTAGGCATGCCCTTGATTGAATTAGCTATGCACAGGGCTGTGGCATCCTAAGGGACCAGGCACACTCCCTGACACACAAGGAATCTCCCAGAAGAGGGATGTGGGTGTGGCAGGTCTCAGGGCATAAGCTCTTAGGAACCTTGAACGTGTCTGAGTGCTTCATAGCTTGCTCTTCCTCTGCACAGGGGTTTAATTTCTTTGAATATTTATTTTGTGTCTTTTGGATTTTATCCCTCGGTGTCTCACTTTCAGCCCTGGTACCTCCCCTGCAGAATGAGCAGTTTTGCTTTTCCTCTCCCTGTGTGTGCCGAGAGCAAGAAGCATGATTCTAACCACTTGTCACTCAAACCAGAGGAAATTTATTATTTTTAATCAAAAGGATGCTTGTTGTAGCAGGAATGTTTGATGCATCAACAAAGATGTTGTTCAAACTTGTGGTGAGGAATTGGCAGGCATTCCGTTTCTTTCCCTAGACTCTCTCTTCTTGTCTCTACAACCAGATTGTGAAGGACAACTAAGCTGGTCCTCAGAAGGATTAGAATTGTATGCAACTTCAGCCCCTGTGACCAGCTGTGTTAACATCTCTCTTCTGACCAAGCATCCATCGGCTACTTCTAACTTCAACCCTAAAATACAGTCGCCCTTCCAGTTGCTCACAAGTCAAGGATGAAGGTAAAGTCAACTCATAAATTCATACATTCTGGCCTTCATAAATTCTCAGCTCGCTCTGAACGTCAAAACACACATAGAGACCCATAGGGCAGAAGAAGGTCTTTAAGTATGAAATTAAAGTACCATCCAAGGATAGGTGGGACCATGGAATCAATATGCCCCTATTTTCTATGCTGTGATTTTCAAGTATGAGAACTTATTAGAAATACACCATCTCCAGCTACAGAATCAGAAACTCTGGGGGTGGGGTTCATCAATTTGAGGTTTAGCAAGCACTCTAGGCAATATGGAGGCACACTCAAGATAGAGAATTACTGCTTTCAATCTGAGAAGTCGTGTATGTAGGCTTATATCTAAAAGCTAAGCTATATAAATTTTATGTATGCATATATACTTATAGTATTATATAGTATATTAATATAAATCTCATATATACCTATATCAGTGTAAGCACACGAAATAGACCTCGTGAACTACTATGCTATTCTTTTGGGTATTTAAATAGTATCATTTGTTTCTGCTTTGTGGTGAAAAATATTGATTAATAAGACAAAGAAATAATGGAAGTGCATAAAACATTGAAAAATCACCTGTGGTTGGGTGCAGTGGCTTGTGTTTATAATCTTAACACTCTGGAAGGCTGAGGTGGAAGGATTGCTTGAGGTCAGGAGTTGGAGACCAGCTTGAGCTAGACACTATCTCTACTAAAAATAGAAAAAATTAGCCAGGTGTTGTAGTGGTTACTTGTAGTCCCAGCTACTTGGGAGGCTGAAGTAGGAGGATCACTTGAGCCCAGGAATTTGGGGTCACTGTGAGCTAGACTAACATGATGGCACTCTAGCCTGGGCAATAGAGTACGACTCTGTCTGTCTCAAACAAAACAAAACAAAACTTCACCCTGATTACTCACAAAGACGGGGTTGGAGAATGTGGCTTATGTCAGCAGGTAAATATCTTGAGAAACCCTCCTGTGAGGAGATAAGGGAACTCAGGGAAAACCAGGAATGGGTACAAAGCATTCCTCCCCAGCCAACTTAGATGCTTAACCTATGGGGGTTAGCAATGAAGTAAATCACCATCCAGGAACATAGCTCTCCCCACCAAGAGTGGAGAGCAATACTGAATCTGGGCAGTCGCGCATCCTGGCTTAGTCCTCAGCTCCCAGTTCCAACTATAGCATCTTTGGAAATCTTCCTGGGCCTCTGCCCAATAGTTCAGAGTTTATCTCTGAACCCTCTGAAATAGATCATAACATTCTACACTCATAAACTCCCGACCATTCTATACTCATGGTTGAAAATTGGGTCCAGCCACATTTTTCAATACAGCACCTAAGAAGCTCTTCGATAAATGAAATGACCCACCAAGATCTCACAATTATAACCTGCAGGAAGACAATTCAATAACAAAATGTCAGCATTTTATGAAGGAATACCTCAGATTTGAATATAAATGCCTCTTCATTATTGAATTTCTAAGGAGAATTTAAAAGTTCAAAGATTAAAATTCCCTTGCTAAGTCAAAGTTCAAAGATGCTAATATCCATAATCAAATTCACTTGCTTGTGTGAGGTAAAGTTCAAGGAAATGAAAGTCTGAAATTCATCCTCTTCTATGTCTTATTCTGCTCAGACTCAGCCAGAGGAGCTCCTGGTGGTAGGGTTGAGCTGAAGTTCCTTCAACAGCCGCAACGTGGACTTATTGGATAGTGTAATTCCCTTCTTTGGGAGTTTGTTATTCTAACACCAATTCTTTGATATCTCACTTTTATTTTTTTTTTAATTTCAAATTAATATGAAGGTACAAATTTTTAGGTTATATTGTTCTCATTTCCAGGGTAAAGTTCCAGTTGTAAAAGAGCCCCTTACCCAGGGGGCATGTTATACACCCCCACTATGTGCACGTTAAGTGAGACCCCACTTCATTCCCTCCTTCCTTCTGCCAATTGTCCTCCCCCTACTCCCTTCTCTCTTCTCACCTCCCTCTATCCCCATATTAGAAAAGTGCAAACCACCTACTCTATAAGTGGGTTAGAGACTTAAACAGAAACTTCTCTGAGGATGACAGATGAATGGCCAACAAACACATGGAAAAATGCTCATTGTCTTTTATTGACAGAGAAATGCAAATCAAAACCACTCTAAGATACCACCTAACCCCAGCCAGATTAGCCCACATCACAAAGTCCCAAAATACCATGCTGGCATGGATGTGGAAAGAAGGGAACAAACACTTCTACACTGATAGTGGATTTGCAAACTAATACAGTCTTTTTGAAGAGAAGTATGGAGAATCCTCAAAGATCTAAAAGTAGACCTGCCATTAGATCCCACAATCCCTTGACTAGTTACCTACCCAGAAGAAAAAAAATCATTTTACCACAAAGACATTTGCACCAGAATGTTTATTGCAGCTCAGTTCATAACTGCCAAGTTGTGGAAGCAACCTAATTGCCCATCAACCCATGAATGGATCAACAAACTGTGATATATGTATACCATGGAATACTATCTAGCCATTAAAAAGATGGAGACTTTACAGCTTTTACATTTACCTGGATGGAATAATGGATAGAATAGCCCTGGTTGGAATTGAAATATATTTTTCTTAGTAAAGTATCACAAGAATGGAAAAATAAATACCCAATGTACTCCATACTAATACGAAACCAATATATAAACAATTACACGCTCATATGGACACCTCATTTAAAAGAGCTTGACTAGTTAACAAGACACATATAGATTATCCAAGTGAAGACTTCATATACTCCTATGACCTAAGTAAGAAAATCAGTCAACCTTTAGCACTTACCCTGGGCAAAATTATGTTCTCGGACTCCAATATTTAGCGCTGCCCCAGGGCCATTCTACATAAGGGTAGGAGGGTAGACAAAGGAGTCATCGGCTTCCACTTCACCGTCATGCCTTTCAATCAGCATCGGTTGTCTAGACTCCACAGCTGATGAACTGAACCTCATTTGGAAGAAATCTCTAAGCAGAAGGTTAATTTTGGCACTATGCCTTATTTTCAGCACGATGAATTCGCCTAAACTGGGGTGGGAATCCATCTGTGTCTACTGCCTGCACTCTCTGAGAAGGACATTAAGGGGCTGTCGTCTTCTTGCAGACCTTGCAAATTTGCATCAGCACTGTCCCTCTAGCCCCGAGTTCCTGGAATTCCAGTGCTTAATTGAGGGTCACCCTTGACTTGTAGATGGCCTTTGGTCTATCAAGTGAGCAGATGTTTTCATTTCTGGACCACAGAGAGGGCTGCCCCTGCCTCTTGTTTGGAATTGTTTAGGACCAAGAACACTCTAGAAAAGGTTTTCATCTCATGCTCTCATTTGTTTAAGCTAAAAATCACCCTGCAATGATTATTCCCAGCAGCTGCTGTGGGCTTCTAAACCTTTTGCCCCCATGAACTAGAAAGAACCCATCCCCTTGACTTCTTGAGACATTGTATTTTGTTGACCTTCAAGGTATATCTTGGACTCATTTTCTTAGGGCTAAGCAGTGCTAATGTCCACCTACAATACCTTGAAACTCACCTGGAAATACTATCATTACGTTCTTCTATTATATCTCAGGACAAGACTCATGAATACAAAATTAATTCTTCCAGACATAACTTCCTTTAACTTTAATATAAAATGATGTTGTGGCAGCACATTTGGCTTCCTCTGCATAGGCCTGGCACTAACAATTAAAAATTAGAATCTCAGTGCCCTATAGCACACTGGGCACTGAGCTGCCTTGCTTGTCAGAAGGAACTGGGGTTGTTCTGCTCACCAAGGACTAAGGAGATGTAATCCCATCACAGCCTAGCCAGCTTTACATATATGAGCTGAAACTACAAAACTCTTAGAAGAAAACATCGGTGAAATCTTCATGACACTTGGATTAGATAATGATTTCTCAGATGAAACACCCAAAGTAAAAATGACAAAATAAAAAATAAATATATGTTAATAAATAGATAAACAATTTCATGCTGCATATGAGACCACAAAGAAAATGAGAAGACACACTACGGATTGGGAGAAAATATTTGTAAATTATATATCTGAGAAGGGATACCAGGATATCTGGAATATATAAAGAACCCTTACAACCAAATAATAAAAAGACAACCTTATTAAAAAGTGGGTAAAGGATCTAAATAGATGCTTTGCCAAAGAAGACATAGAAATGCCCATTAATACATTAAGGGACGTTCAACATCATTAATCTTTAGGAAAATATAAATTAAAATATAATGAGAAACCACATTCACTACAATGGCTATAATCAAAAAGACAGATAATGATAAGTATTGGTGAGGCTGTGGAGAAATTGGAGTATCAGACATTGCTGATGACATGTCATAAAATGGTGTAGCCACTTTGGAAACCAGTCTGGCAATTCCTGAAAAAGCTATCCATAGAATTACCTTATGACCTAGCAATTTCACTTCTATTATATACACACGAGAAATAGAAACTTACATCCACATAAAGATTTGCACGTGAGTGTTCATGGCTGTCTATTCATGAAAGTCAAAAAGTGAAAAGAAATCAAGTGTCTATCAATTGATGATGGATTACTAGACTGTGGTATATCCACGCCATGACAGAGGAGTCAGTGTGAGAAGGAAGGAGGTTCTGACATACAGCGCAACATGAATGGGCCTTGAAAGCACATCCCAAGTGAGAGGAATCAGTCACGGAAGAGCACTCATGCTATGATTCCATTTATATGAAGTGTTCAGAATACACAAATCTATATAGGCAGAAAGTAGATTAGTGATTGCCAGGAGATGGGGAGGGAGGGGGATTGGAAGGAAATGGGGAGTGACTGCTGATGGGTACAGGCTGCTTTTTGGGGTGATGAAATGTTCTAAAATTAATTGTAGTGATGGCTTTGCGATACTGTGACTATACTAAAAAACATGGGATGGTGCACTTGAACTAGGTGAATTGTACAGTGAACTAAATCTCAATAAAGCTCTTAAAAAACACACAAAATGCCCAAACCAAACCAAACTCAAGCTGCATGCTCCATGAAGGCAGAGACCAGGCTTCATGCCTCTTTGTGTAATAACATGAGTAAAAAGAGCAAAGAGACGGAACTCACTGACTTGGTGCTTGGTTGAGCTCCTAGCTGACAAAGCTTGATAGTATTGAAGACAGTAAAAGTTCTGTTCCTCAATGATGTTTCTGAAGACCGTGGAGGTAGAGTTCATCTCCCAGGCTTGCTTGCTTTCTCTCTCTCTTTCTTTCTTTCTTTCTTTCTTTCTTTCTTTCTTTCTTTCTTTCTTTCTTTCTTTCTTTCTTTCTTTCTTTCTTTCTTTCTTTCTCTCTCTCTCTCTCTTTCTCTCTCTCTCTCTCCCTCCCTCCCTCCCTCCCTCCTTCTCTCTCTCTCTCTCTCTCTCTCTCTCTCTCTCTCTCTCTCTCTCTCCTTCTTTCCTTCCTTCCTTCCTTCCCTCCCTTTCTCCTTCCTTCCTTCCTTTCGACACAGAGTCTCACTTTGTCACCCTCAGTAGAGTGCCTTGGCCTCACAGCTCACAGTGACCTCAAACTCTTGGGCTTAAGTGATTATCTTGCCTCAGCCTCCCAAGCAGCTAGGACTACAGGTGCCCGGAACAACGCCCGGCTATTTTTTTGTTGTAGTCGTCATTGTTGTTTTGGTAGGTCTGGGCCGGGTTCGAACCCGCCAGCCCCAGTGTATGTGCTGGTGCTCTATCCACCGTGCTATGGGCGCTGAGCCAGGCTTGTTCTTTTCCCTTGAAGTTTCATTAAGGCACTTGGAGAAGGCTGGGTCCAGAATTCTAAGAACTGCAGGCATAGGAAAGCTGGCCCCTCCTCTCTGTGCTTATGCTGTTGCATAGCTTGTGCAGGTGGATTGTCCCATTGACCTAACCCTGTCCCTGGTGGTCTCTTCTTGTCACCATCACTTGCCATGGTGCACAGTCACCATGTATGGGCCTCAGTCTACAATTCTGTCTAGACAAGTCCTCATGGAACTCTGAGCAGGGCTGCTGACTGCTCAGTCCCTGGGGAATCTCTGTCCAAGACCTTCATACACAGATGCAGAAGACAGACCCTACCACTTTGTGCTGAACGCCAACCCAGTGGCATTTCCGGGAAACAAGCTCTACTCTGTTCCACGGCTTGAACGGAGATCAGCTTCCTGACACTTCTCCCAGTCTCTATCACCGCCCACTCTCCTCCGCCCTCTCCCTAGAGCTTCCAACTTCTTTGCTGGCAAGCTGTCAGAGCCAGAAGAACACGGAGTTTGAAGTCAGACAAACCTGAGCAACACCTTCCCTCCTCTTGTTATCCGCATTAACCAAGTGGCTGACCCTTCTGAGCCTTTATTTTCCTTGTTGGTAAACAGAGGTAACTGTTGCTCCCTGGGGGGGCTGGGGGTGGTGGTGTGAAGATTAAATGAGATAACGCTACTAAGGCATTTAGCTAGTGTCTGGCCCCTGGTAAGGGGTCTGAAACTGGTGGCAGCTGCTTTTATTTCCTACTTGGACTGGATAGAAATCGCATTCTAGAAAGTATGGTTTGAGATGCCCTTGCGAGCACAGCTGCCCCGGCCTCTCATCCTTGCCGCTGAGCTGGTTATGGGGCCTGTAGACTTGGACACCTGTGAGCGCTCTGCTAGGGGACCAGTAGCTCTCACAGTGGTACAAACACGTGAAAGTGTGACTGTAGCCCTCCTGATTTGCTGTTACTAGGTTTGTTTCTGGAGTAGGGTCCACCGAAGAGGAAAAAGGGCCATACCCGTGGTCTTCAACCTTTTTAGGACCAGGGATGGATTTCACGGAAGACAACTGTTCCATGGATCAGGGGTGGGAAAGAAGGGATGGTTTTGGAAAAATTCAAATGCATTCTATTTATTGTGTCCTTTATTTCTATTATTATTCCATATAATACATTATCACATATAATGAAGTAATAATACAACTCACATAATGGAGAATCAGTGGGAGCCCTGAGCTGGTTCTCCTGAAGCTAGATGGTCTCATTTGAGGGAAACAGGAGTCAGTGACAGTGAAACTTCACTCGCTCCCCTTCTGCTGTTCCGCCCAGTTCCTAACAGGCCGTAGACCAGTATTGCTCTGCGGCCCAGGGATTGGGGACCACAGTACTACACGTTTGCTGCTTCGAATCTTCTTTCTGCCCTGCCACTTTCTGGGAACATATTTTTAGTCCAGGACACTCCTCTGTACCCTCCAAAGCATTCAAATTTTGAAAAAAGTCAGTCTGCTCTGGGGACATGTTTAAATGCATAGAGGAATTGAGGTCCTTTGGTCATAACCTCCCTTCCCCCTTTTTTTTACCAGCACATCCTATCCCAGGCCTCTCTCAACCTCACACCTTCCAACAGGGCCAAAGTGTTCTTTTGGAACCAGGACCTGAGGTTCTCACCAAGTCCCCAAGCAGCTCCAAAGCCTGGGCTTCCATGTCCTTGCGTTTTCTCATGATGTACAGTGCTTGAGCAGTGCTCAGCAAATATTTCCCAACTAGTTAGTCAGTGTGGGCTACTTTGCTCCCCTTCTCCGAGAGCCCAGCTGAGCACCAAATGAAAGGGAAATGAAATAAACATCCCAGGCCCTGCAACCCACCAGGGTCACAGTGTTCACAGCGCTATTGTGAGTCAGAGCTGACCCTCCTTTGTCATTGACTGAGCCTCCGGAACTAGAGGCAGAAGAGGAGGAGGGTTTGGGAGCTGTGGGATTTGTCCCCTGGTAGTGCTCAACCAGAACTCACAGCTTCCAACAACAGACTTCCAGGAGGAAGGCTTCAGAGGCCAGGCCCTGGTTTGTGAGCTCTTGTAGCTAGCATTGCATTAAGTACTCTAAATGCTTCTGCAATGGAGAGTCTTTGACAAGTTAAAATTCCATGGAAGTCCCCAAATGATCTTCTGCTTTGAATTATTCTCAGACTTTCACCGCTTCAGAGAGGGGAGGCACATGGCCTGACTAGCCAGGTATGTGTCCTGAGACTGGGAAAGGGAACAGATGTCACACTATTCATTGTCTCTTATTAGACAGTCTGAGGGCTTGTGCTGCAAAGCTAGGTTTCCAATTCTGCTCGCAAGCATTTAGTGGAACAGGGCATTTTCTTGGGGGCTCATAGCACCTGCTGCTGAATTTATTAAACCTTTTTCTACACACATTGGTTTACAGATGCTCCAAAACTAAGGTATAAAGACATTAAGCAGCTTGCTCAATGCACTGCCATAAGTTAGGGTCTGGAGTAAGAGCCCAAACAGGGTTTTCTGGTTCCCAGATCGTGATTGTTTTAATTCATCAGGCTGCTTCCTCCCTCCTGGGCCTCCCTGCCTGGGCCTTAGTCCCCATTCAAAGCCTGTGTGTGGAGAACTTGGAATGCTCGCAGATCTTTCCTTAGTGGGAAGGGGAAGGTGAGGCAGCTCAAAGCTTAGACCCAACTCATTGTTATTTAGCACGGAGGCTGAAAGGGACAGAAAAGAAAACACATTAAACCACATTTCAGAGTGAGCTTCGGAGAACTCGATTTCCAAGTCTTGCAAATGGCTCATGTGGGGTGTTGTTGATCCAATTATTGCCAATTTCTATAGCAAATAATCCTGTGCAATAAGTAATTCTTTTGGCTCATGTCTATGCAGTATTTTATGATGAAATAACATATACGTCTGCACTGGCATCTGATGAGACGCGTTTGCCCCCTTACCCACCAAGCTTGCAAGGTTGCCCACGTCTCTGATGTGTTAATTGGGGTTTCTTCATCAAATCATAACTTTCTTGACTGCAGAGAATATTCCTTAAATTTCATCATATTTCTCACAGCATCTACAATATTTCATGTTGTCAAGTGCTGGGTTTTGTTGCAGAGTAAATGCTGAACAAATGTAGATTAAATGGATTACAAAGAAAGCTGAGCCTAGCTCTCCCCTGACCACTGTCAACTTGGGCCAGTAGTACAACTTCGTAAATTTTTCTCCCCTTCAGACATCTCAAACAGCAGACCAGCCACTCACAGGGCAACTTCAAAGACCTTGAGCTGTGATGGGTTGGGCCACATCTATGGTGCATATTTTTATCTATAATAAAAAAAAAAAAGAAAAAAAAAAACAAAAACCTTGAGCTAAGTTGGAGAAGGGAAGAGAAAGATTTGGGTTTTCTATAGAGATTTATAAACAGGAAATGTTAGACTTTGGGTGCTATAGAAATCATATATTTTGACGATTTTTTTTTTTTTTTTTTTGAGACAGAGTCTTACTATGTTGCTCTTGGTAGAGTGCTGTGGCGTCACAGCTCATAGCAACCTCAAACTCTAGGGCTTAAGCGATTCTCTTGGCTCAGCATCCCAAGTAGCTGGGACTACAGGCGCCCACCACATGCCTGGCTATTTTTGCTGTTGTTGTTGCAGTTGTCATTGTCGTTTAGCTGGCCCAGGCCAACCAGCCTGGGTGTATGTGGCCAGCACTGTAACCATTGTGCTACAGATGCCAAGCCAATTCTTCTTTTTTTTTATTTTGATGATTCTTAAACTTTTCTTCTAAGAGGAAAGCAGAGCCCATGTCTCCCTAGTAGGGGGTCTGTACAAGTTTTTTTTGACTCTGTGTACTTTTTATCTTAGAAATCATGATCTATACCTATCCTATCTCTCTAGCTGCTGGATTGGAGGGCCAGCCTGAAGACAGCTTTCTCACCTTAAACAAAGCGGGGAAGAGTCCTTGGTTAGGTTGTCAATTAGCTATTATCAGGGAGCTGGTATTAAACCAAACAGACTGGGAATGAAGGCTGTAGGAGGAAAAGCCCAGGAAGTCCTGCTGCTTAGGTCTTCCCAAGTTGCCCTGACTCCTTCCCCCCCCAAGGCCACCTTACTCAGACTGTAAAATGTTCCAACGTGCTGCCAACACGACCCTTGTAGACTTAAATGAATTGGTCCTCTAGGGAACAGAAGTGTTTATTTCATACACAGTTCTCTTCTGATAAATAGTTACCTCTGACAACATTTTTATTTAATTAATGAGAACCCCTTGCTCCTAACTAGTTTAGTTATCCTATGAGTTTAAAAACATAATACAATGGTTTGCATTAAAATGACATAGAAGAGATATAAGGTTGAACCATCCAAAGTTCCTGGTCCTTGACTATTTCTTTTTTTTTTTTTTTTTCAGAGAATTTTGGTATATTTTATTTGTTTAACTTTATCATCACAGCTACTCTGTAAGGCAATACAGAAGATGTTGTTATTTTTTTTTTTTTTTTTTTTTTTTTTTTGGAGTTTTATTTATTTATTTTTTATTGTGGAGAAGGGGCAGGGAAAGAAGGCGGGGGAAGAGGTGAGTGACAGGGTCGGGCCAGTGGCATGGTACCACATTGGCTGTATCTAG
>CAUYPK010124601.1:0-11676 GCA_963574355.1 Loris lydekkerianus | reverse complement strand
GTTAAAAAGGCCCAAATATTGCCGGCCCAAACACCCCAGAACCCCCTTGCCCAAAATTCCCCCGTTTTGGGTTTTTTTTTTTTTTTTTTTTTTTTTTTTTTTGCGACAAGAATCTCACTCCTTTGGCCTGGGTAGAGTGCTATGGCGTCGTAGGTCATAGCAACCTCAAACTCTTAGGCTCAAGCAATCCTCTTGCTTCAGCCTCTCAAGTAGCTGGGACTATAAGTACCCACCACAATGCTCAGCTATTTTTTTAGAGACAAGAGTCTTGCTCTTGCTCAGGCTGGTCTCGAAGTCCTGAGCTCAAGCAATCCACCCACCTTAGCCTCCCAGAGTGAGTGCTAGAATTATAGACATGAGCCACCATGCTTGGCCCACCAGTTTGGGCTTCTTATCCTAGATTTGGAGCTGGCTCATCTCTGGCTATCTTTTATGCCTGCTCAGCTTAGTCCTTAGGAATTTAGAAGAGGCTAAAATAGAGCAGAAAGAAACTAAGAACCATCATTCATTTACAACTCACCCTATGCCAAGTACCATATTATATCACCTCCCTTAAGACTCACAGCCACACTAGAATTAGGCATAATTATCCCCAATTTATGTACAGAGAATCAAGAGGCAGGGAAGTCCTTTGCAAAAAAGGCAGAGAAGATTTCACCTAAGCAGGAAGTTGTTGTACCAGGCATCTAAACTCAGGTCCTTTTGACCCCAATACTCTACTTGAAATTTCCCTATGGAATCAATAGCTATATATGCAGGAAAAGCCCTGCTAATTCTACTCGGTCTTGAAATGATGTGCCCTTCAAACCCACGTGGTAAATTCCTCATGTGAACTGTAGAAATAACACGTGATTACCCTGGAAACCTGAAATTTATTATTTCTGTCTTACTCTTAAAACATATGGTGGCCATAGCAGTTGGAAACAAATAAGAGGTGATCTGGTCCTGGGAAAGCCAGCAACCATGTAATTAGCAAAGTTAATGCTGTGCAGTTTCCATAAATAACATGCAGTTTACTTTTGTTATTAAGTGACTTTTCATATTTAAAGGGGGGGATGCCTGAAGTAGGGGAAAAAAGATGATTTCAGGTACACTGTAAAGGAGAAAAAAAATTACTCTCCAAAACTGTATCTTTATTTTTAATAAAGGTTAATTTTAAATAAAGGTTAACAACCTTTACTTCCTTAAAAATATATCCTTTCAGGGTTTCCCCTGCAGCTTGAGGACATGATTCTTTGTTGCACTGGTTATGCGGATGGTAGAGTAAGATTTCCACCTTAAAATTCACCTATGGAGAAGACATCTTCTTGTTGTTATTCAAAACAGGGAGTCTCCTCCTCAAGATTCCACCCCCCAGGGTCTGAGCTGTGGCAGAGGAGGGCTGAAGTGTTAGATCACACAGCCTGCGTGGTCCCTCCCAAGCGTTCTTGGAAACGGCTGAAACCATCCCTAATCTAGACATGTAAGCTTCCTCACATGTCCTTCATTCCTAACTGCCTGGGTCAAACTCATTTTCTCCTTACTTAATTTTTCTGGGAATACATTATTTAACATTTCTGTTTTGGAAGTATTCTCATCTTTTCCCATTTTCTGGTTTTGCTATCTAATTTCAAGCATAAATCTACTAAGTGGAGTTGACATCCAGTTCCAGGAGACAAAAGGCACACAATAAATGTTAGATCATGGTGACAACAATAGACCCAATGGCAATGTGATCACAGTGAAGCACTTCATTTTCTCAATTGCATGATCTCTGCAAAGCTTTGCACAAACTCCCAAAACAGCTTTGTATGCACATGTGTGTGTAAACACACACATACACACAGGAGGGTTTCTATGGTTTCTGTTACCCTGGGAGACATTTCCATTATTCCCCATTGTATATTTATACAACAGCTCATTGCTGTGGTTGTTAAGAACATTGCTTAAATTAAGTGGGTAGGAAATATCAGGGAAGAAGAAAGGGACTGAAATAAAGTTGAAAGTGAATGGAGAATTATGGAAGGCATAAGAATGGGTGATGACTTTTAAAAACAATTATTTTCTAAAATAATTTCACTCTGACACTTTTTTATAAACACATATTTCACTGAGCATTTTGATTCTGTGTCCAGTTTCTCCAACTTGAAGGTATTGGAAGGAAACCATATTTCTCAGCCTGAAGCCATGTCTTGGAAGCAGGTGGAGCCCAGACCCAATCATGCTATGTGTTTCTCAGCTGCAGCAGTAGAGCATAAGTGACATGTACCTGAAGAAAAACAGTGAAAGAGAAAATTTCAAAAAAGGACCCAAAATAACCCAAGTAAAAATGCATTTTTAAGGCAGCTTGGAGGAGGTAAGTACCAATGTTCATGCATAATTGGCAATTGTGAGTCTGAAATCTTTAACAGCAAATGCCGTCCATCCAGCTTGGACAGACCCTGTGCCCCACTTCTCTCCTGGCTAGAATTCTCTGATTTTCTTCTTCAGTCTTTCAGACCAGTCCAGAGGTTAGGCTGAAAGCGCAACTAGTTCTCTAGCACCATCCATGGAGCCTCCTTCAAGTCATTCTGGGTGCCAGCCCAGACCTGATCTTGTATCCTGTACCTGCAATTTTCTGTTTTTTTTCTGGGGAGGTGGAGTCCGTAATTCCTATGTCTGCTTAGCACCCCAATCCCTTTAGGCCTGGGTCATCCTCTTTTTTTCCCCTTCTAATTTTCTTCTACATCTACACTTCCCTACCTACCCACCCTCCCATTTCTCCATGACACACACAAGCACACACACATACACACACACAACTGATGAGCTGCTGGTGGACTGAACTGCCTGCTCTCTAGATGCTTGCCTCCTTCCTCACTACTATTATACTTATTGCTTTATTTGTAGGAGATAATATTCTGTGAAACTCAGCTTCCTCCACTCTAGGACAAGGGAGCAATTTTAGATGACAGTCCTTCCCACTTGCCCCAATCCTGCTGCAGTGAATCAGACCTCCTTTCTAGACAGGAGGCTGCTCACCTGCTCATCCAACAACAACACAGACCTAATTTGACCATGTCCTTCTTTGCCACCCCAAGAGCAATTGCTCTAGAAATGGCTCTGCTCACCCATAATCTGAGTCTGTGATAAAATCATTTTTTCTTTTGTATGAAAATATTTTGATGACTTAGGACCTTTTATCTCATTATAGAGTCACCAAATATCAAGATACTTTGCTAGGTACAAATAGAATGACAATTTGGAGATCATGATGATGGGGATGGGACTTACTTTAATTCCCTCTGAAGGGAATATCTCAGTTGATATTCCCAGTTTCCACATACTGATCTTAAGACTTACAGATCAGAAAGCTAGCTTTTTCAGAATGCCCAGTGCTGCTTAAATGATAGACCTGATTTGAACCAAATGTCCGGGAAACTTGCCACTGAAATAAAATTTTAACTTTACTCCATTGAAAAAGTGTAACTCTACAGTAGAGAAACCTGTGAACTTCACCAGTAATGGGACAGCTTAACATCAGGGGCCACCCGTAACATGAGGTACTGAAAAGAACACATCACTTCAGTGTTATTCCTGCCCCAAGCTTATAACTTCAATCCAGTTGTGATATCAGACAGCTCAAATTGAGAGACAGTTTACAAAACAAATATCCTATACTCTTTTTAAAAAATGTCAAAACAAACAAACAACAACAACAACAAAAAAAAAAAAAAAAACAGTGAAACTTCTCCAGACTGAAAAAGGCTAAAGAAACATGATGACTAAATGTAGCCTGTAATCCCAGATTGGTCCCTGCACAATCTTCCCCAATATGTTCCTTGGGACAACTGATAAATTATAAAGTCTGCAGATTAGATACTCGCATTGAATCAGTGTTAATTTCCTGATTATACTAATTATAATGTGGTTATACATATAAATATTTAGAGGCAAAGGGATTTTGCGTCTGCAAATTATTCCCAGATGGTTCATAAAATAGTAATAATAAGTATCCATAGAGAGAGAAAATGATAAAAACAAATATGATAAAATGTTAATAATTGAGGAATTCTGAGTGAAAGGATATGGGAGTTCTTTGTACTTGTAACTTTTTTGAGAAGGTAAAATTATTTCAGAATAAAAAAATTACAAAAAAAAGGCAAAGACAGTCCTTTCCTATTTATCATAATAGTTGAATGGCCCACCCATATCCCTGTTCATTAGTAAGGTACCTGAGAAGCCAATTCAATTCAACAAGAACTGATTATGCAACTAATATTCCCTCAGCCCCACTACTGGTAGAACCAACTTAGTACATGTAACCCCTTTCTTCTAATCCTCTTCCTCTCTTCTCTCGTTGTTATATTTCTTAGGACATTACATTCAATGAACTATAAATTAATGTTCTGGAGAGGGAGAGCAGTGCAGAAAACCGGGCACTGTCAGGATGCATTTTCCAACTCTTCTATTCAGCAGCAGAAGTAGTAGTGTGTTTCAAGGGAACTGTCTTTCTCATCTCTAAAATGAAGGTGATAATAATACTCACCCCTGTAAGGTTGTTGTGATGATTAAATTACATGTGATATAAACATAAGGTGCCCTGTGCCTAGTAAATATTCAACAAATGCCCCTATTAGTATTATTGGGTCAAATACATTGAGAACCTCATGAATAAGTAGGTTAGCACTGTGCATAATGAGTTCACATCCTGAGGACACAATGGGCAAGAATTTAAAATAAATGTGAGTTCGAGCAACTGTATAGCCATGACTGAATTAAGAAATGCCCCAAATCCAAAGTAATAGAAGACATGAGCATAAATAAGCAACTTAATTCCATTTTAGGACTGTGACAAATCTAAAACAAAGTGGAAATTTCAGGCAACAGCTTAAGGAAAAATGAAACCAAAAAATAGTACTTTGCCTCCCTGTGGGAGACTTAAAAAAGATAGGGAAGACTATTTGATTATGAGACAAAAACATGTGTTACTTTCTCATTTCCTGCTCGCGAGATGCTCTGGCTGCCATTATTTAAGCTGTGTTGAAGACGTATAATGAAAGACTAAGCAGATATAAACGTTTAGCAGGATGACTCTTTATGACTCCTTGGCATCACGTGCCAAACTTTAATGAGGTTTACGAGAAGCCAGTGAGTGCTGTAAATTGCTCTCCTTCTGATTTGAATCATGCTGCAGACTTCATTCGTTTCCTGTGTGCTGATCTGACAATGAGAGATAAATCTGATAAAGTTCTCTAACTTGGAAAGAAATTTGTTTTCTGTCCAGGGAATCTATCTCTACAAGGAAAAGGTTATTGGGCCTGGAGCCACAGGCAATAATATGTGTACCTGAACCGTTCCTTTGATATTCTGAGTGTTGTCACACAGGATTCTTTGCTTATTCAGCCTTTTTAAATGGTCCTGAAGGAATGTTTTTGTGCAACCCCTCAGCTGCAAACTTGCCTGCCGTGCAATGATTTAGGACTGAAATATCATTAAGTGAGCCATATTTTACTCGCAAGGGCTGGGTGGCCATCACTTTAGAGCCTCTGTCACCCCAAACTCCATCGCTTTTTTACATTTTTATTCTTTAAGGGGTAAATAGGTCCAAGACGTATATTCCAGTGTGTAGGTCAAAGAAAAAGGATTCGACTTCACCTTGATTTTCCAGGGTTTCAGCCCGTTTTGCATTCTGAACTTTGTGGTATTTTCCTTAAAGCAGTTGGGTATTGTATTACAATTGTATGTGGGCAAAGTCAGAACTGACAACTGTCAGGAAAGAAATTTTCCATCTTGTGGGGAAAAAATAAGTACCAGATACTTCTTAAACAGCCCTGTGTTCTCATTCTTTCCTAAAAGCCTGGAATCACAAAAACTACATTTAGAAGTAAATAAAAATCCAAGCAATATTCTCCATTTAAAATGGTGAGGTTCTTTTAATAAGTGTCAGCGATACTCTTTTCTTTTACTACAGGCTGTCAAAATACACCCTGAAAAGCTAAAGCAATAGTGAAGTTAATAGTACAATAAATTTCACATAGGACAATAATCACATTGCCCCAACAGAATCTGAATTTTAACTCAGAAGTAAAAAACACAGCAATTGTGGATGTATACACCAATACTACTACTAATATTAATAATTAGCCTCAAGTCACAGCTCACATTTTTGAATACATACTGTATGTAAACATGGGGCAAAGGCCTTGACATGACAGACACACTTGAGTTCTCACTTCTACCCTAAGAGATAGGTATATTTATATGTCTATTATCCCCCACTCTACAGAAAGGGAAAGTAGAGCTTAGTGGAGGGGGAAATATTTCACTAAAGGTCACAGCACTTACACATTGTAGAGTCCATGTTTGATTCCAAGTCCCACTCCAGAGCTCAAGCTCTGAGTTGCCATGTCACTGCTACCTTCAAATTCTAACCTCTTTCTCTAGCAGCAAAACTTTTCCAAGAGTGAGTACTAGTGATGCCAAAAAGCTAGCAATTTCTTAGAAGACACATTCAAAGATCTAGTCAGGAAAAATACTGGATGTAAAAGATAAAGATGTTGCATGCACTGGAAGGAGACACAGGGAAACTGTACAATCCCAATGATAGCAAGGAGCCTGTTAGCTGGAAATTCAATAAATACGTATTGAACAGTTACTGTGTGCCTGGCACGATTCCAAGCCCTTGAATTTATAGGGGTAACCCACCTTCGGATCCTTTGTATTTACTCAAGGCTTTTATCAGAAACCCAGGTATCAGGTTCTGTACTGAGAGCCAGAGCTTCCAAGTTAAATAACACATAGCCCCTGTTTCAAAGACATTATAATACAGTGCAAACCTGCAGATAAGAATCAGGAGTGCTTTGCTCTCTGCTCTTATGCTTTCTCCTTACTTTGTTTTCTTTTTCTCCTAAACAAAAAAAAAAAAAAAAAGAGTAAACCACCTGCATCCAAAATCAAACCATTGAGGATGTGTCCTGTTGGTTTTCTTAATTATCTTTTAAAAGAAGCAACAAGCCTAGAACCATCTCTGATCCATAGATTCAGAATGTGTAAGAGCTGTAAAGATCGCCAGTCTACAAATGAAGATGCGGGGGGCTCAGTCTCACAGGAAACAAGTGGGAGAGCCAAGACTCCAACCCATGTCATCTGGTTTCCAGGGACTTTGTTCTTCCTCAGTGCTCCATGCTGGGCTACCTCCTGCACGATCAGCCCATGTCTCTTACTGCCTGCCAGGAGAAAATGAAAAGTTTTATTGTTCACAATTTTGGATAAGTTGCAATATTATGGTTTCATATAAATTCACTCACAAATTAGACTCAATAAACCCCAGTGAGCAATTTAAAGGCACAATACCACCCCCTCTCTTGCTGGGAGGGCAAGGTGATGATGGACCAGGAGGGAGGAGAATGGGGAAAGCTCATAAATTATGTGAAGCAAAGGAGTGATTTCATCAAAGTGCCAAGCTCAGTCCATGGAATGTTTCAATTGTATAAAATTTATAGCGTTCTGAGGGGGATGATTTACGGTCCCTAATTTTTCACAATAAAAAGCTCAGTGGGGATTCTGTGAATGAAATATCTTTTTAAAAATAAATAAAAAATGTAGTTTGAAATGAGGGTCAATGGTGCCACGTCTGGAGAATAACTCCTTCTCAGAGCAGCTCCAAAAATGAGTCACAGGAGAAAGACCCCATAAAACACGTGTTATTTAAAAGGGCATAGAAAGCTGTATAATAAATAAACAATATGCAGAAAGCATATCTGATCCAATTTGGTCAAGTGATAGGATTATATTTTTGTTATGAGGTTTCAATAAAAAAAAGAACTGGAGAGAAATCTAAAAGTCTTAATGAAAGCTAAAGTATTTAAAATCAAGAGGAAGAAGAGGAAGGAACACAGAAAAAAATGAAATCTTATTAAAAATAATTAAATAAATGTGTCTTGTATTCTTACATTCAGGAAAAAAGATGTCAATCTGTATTGCTTCCCACAAATGTGATCTATGTGGAATCAGAGACTAGATTTCATGAGATAAGTCTTAGACACTTCCTTCAGAGAAGCCTTCCACAGTGAGAACATTAGGAGTCTTCCCTATGTCCACAGGGGCAGCCAAATGCCAGTCCTGTAAGTGAGGACGTGCTCACCAAGTCACCGTCCACCCTCAAACCCACCTGCATGTTACTCCATTCTCCAGTGCTGTAGCTCAGCCTCAGCGTCCTGCTGGCAGCTTAATCCTCCAGTAGGCTAGAGCCCTGTGCTTCCAGGTAGAGGCTCCCAAAAGCCTGGACCTCTCCAACTTCTCCCCCGAGGGACTGGAAGAATTCCAGTCCTAGTATACCCAGTTTCTTTCCATATTCCTGACTAGATGGCCTTGTATCTCAATTCCAGCAAGAGTAGAGCTTGAGTTGACCACATCACTTTGGATAGTGAGAGTAATCGTAGCAAGTTTTATCCCTCAACACACTCATCGTAGAGGATGCATCCTGGGCTCCATCTCCCATGCTAGAACTTGCTGTTGAGCCAAAACTATCTGAATTTTGTTGGTGATAATTTAGTAGTTGGAACAAGAATATCAGACTCATGTTTGCTGGTTCTAGTTAGAACAAGAATATCAGAATTAATTTGTTAAATGAATTTAAGTCTCTGATGTTTGCACATTTCACCTTTATGGCAGACAGACTCTAAGGTGGGCCTCTGATTCCCAATTCATTGTTCATGCCCTTACATAATCCCATCCCCTTGAGGGTAGGCAGGACCTGTGACTTGCTTTGAACTAATAGGATATAGCAAATGAGATGGGACATCACCCTCATGATTAGATTACATTTTATAAGATCTTTTCTTACCAGCAAACTCACTCTACAGACTTTCCCTGAGCTGTGGCTTTTGAAGAAAAAATCTGCAGTTTTTTAAAAGGGCATGTAAAAGAGCTATGGAGCAGGGAACTGGGGTTGGGGGAGCAGTCATTCTCTAGTTGCTGAGGGAGGCCTCTACCTCATAGCCAGCAAGAAGCCAGAGCCCTCAGTCTCACAGCCACAAGGAAATGACTTCTTCCAAGAGCCTGAGTGAGCTTAGAGGCAGGACCATTTCTACTTGAGCCTCCAAATGACAGCTGAACCCCAGCTGGCACACTGATTGTGACTTTGCAGAGGACCAGTCAAGACATATGCAACTCCTGACCCACAAAAATTATAAGATAATACGTGTGTTGTTTTAACCCGCTATGTTTGTGGGAATTTATCAGGCACTCTGTAGATACATGTATTATAGAAAACTCCTTTTGTCCCTAAGACAAAGCCCCCAACATGAAGAAGTCTACAATCTGTGACTAATGAGAGTGAGCCTATGTCAGTTCATAATCAATTGCCAAGTAACTGAGGCAGACATAAGTTCTCCTACTACACTGTGGAAAGAGAGATCTCTGCGTCCCAGGAAGGGTTTATGATGGAAGTAGATGGAGTCCCAAGGTTATTGCAGGATGAATAGGTCTTGCTTTGGCAGAGATGAGGAGTAACACATTTGAGACAGGAAGCACACCTATTTTGGAAAACAATCAATGCTCCCTGATGGCAGAAGAATGAAAATGCCATTCTCTATGGGATCTACCCTTATATGACCCCCAAATTATGACTTTTGCAAGCTATTTTCTCTCTCTAAACCTCACTCCCCTCAGCTGCAATATAGGAAAAGTAATAAAATTGTTTTAAAAATCAAATAACAAAAAGTATTTAAAATGCAAGAACTTGATAAATGTTTACTATTATCACTATGAGTTACCAATAGGAATTTTAATACTTTCTAGAAGAAGAGAATGTAGTAAGATAAGAGTATTTCCTTTGCCTAAGGTCTTTCAGCCAGCTAACAGGCCAGTTAAAATCTCAGCCTCCCTCCCTATAGTGACGTTCCTGAAAAAATGTCACCTTCAGCTCCTGCTTCCTGTCTCAACATTGACAACGGAGATTCCCTGCACTCACCTATTATTGACTTGAGAACAAAGGCTTTGTTTATCTTCTTAATTCTCACCAGGTCCAAAATAAAGGTTAGCAGGAAGTAAATCCCCCTGAAAATGGTTTTGCTTTGTGTTTTTGTTTTTTAATGATTTGTGGGTCAGCATTTCAGGAGGCTAAAGGAGGAGAAGGGCGGAAAAGACAAAAATACTGTTCAAAATATTAGCCTCTATCCTGTGTCCTTTAAAATGCTGTGCTTGAGATTCCAGAATTAAATCCTACCCTGTCCAGCTTCAAGGAAACTGTCCTGGCCCAGTTAGTATAGTTAGTACAACCTTTTTTTTGTTTGTTTGTTTGCTTTTAAATGTATCTATCAGCTACCACTTATACATTCTTTTCTTCTTCTCTTTTTTTTTTTCCAGGATTCATCTTAAGAAATGTTCCTTGTTTGCAAGTTTCTCCACAATAACCAACTGCTGTGTTCAGTAATGCCAACAATAACCTCAGGTGATCGCATCAATTTTTATCTTTTCAAGCTGTCACTGCCTCCATAGAGAGCATGCAACACATCTATTGTACCAAAAAGTCAAATGTAGACTGCACTACATCTTTTGGATATTTATAAATATGAGGCATATGTGAGTTTTCTTGTTAGCTGATGGAATTTATGGTCTTCCTGTTGTTCAGCACTGACACTGGAACATTAAGTCCCCAGGAGTTTACTGGAATATTCACATATGGTCAAATATTACACATACATTCAGCATGTTGGTATATTTAAGATGCAGTGTGTTTTCACACAGACAATTGGCATCTGGCTTAAATGTTGAAAAGCATGGAGGAAAACAGCGATGCCAATAGGAAATCAAAGGAATGGAGGAGCATGGAGAATGGCCTTCCTCCCAACCAAAAGAGAGATGGAAACACTACAGCTTCATCAGATGACCAGCTGCCCATGTCTAGAAATTCAGTGTGCCTTCAGGGTACTTAAAATTAATCCAGAATGTTGTTTCCTTCAAATAAATGAAAAAAGACCTGAACAACACAGTTGATTCATTTTAAGAATTGAAGCCTCTAGGAAAAAGAAAAGTCTTCAGTTCCATCTCTATAACTTACCAGCTGTATATTGTTGGGCAAACTATATAATCTCTCCATACATCGGTTTTTTCACCAGTAACACAGGAACAGATACACCTACTACTTTACTTCACTGAGTAGTTGTGATTTGAAGAGCAAGTATCATATAGTCTTATAAAATATAAAATATTATTTTTTAATTAAATCTAGCTGTGTATATTAATGAAATCATGGGGTACAATGTGCTGGGTTTATATACAATTTGAAATACTTTCAACAAACTGGTTATCATAGCCTTCATGGCATTCTTTTAGTTATTGTGTCAAGACATTTATATTCTACATTTAGTAAGTTTCACATGTACCCTTGTAAGACATACCATAGGTGTGGTCCCACCAGTTACCCTCCCTCAACCTATCCCCCCCCCCTTTCCCTTTCTCCTTTCCCCATATTCTGGGGCTATAATTGGGTTATAGCTTTCATATGAAATTGGTTTCATAGTAGAGCTGAGTACATTGAATACTTTTTCTTCCATTCTTGAGATACTTTGCTAAGAAGAATATGTTCCAGCTCCATCCATGTAAACATGAAAGACGTAAAGTCTCCATCTTTATTTAAGGCTGCATAATATTCCATGGTGTACATATACCACAATTTATTAATCCATTTGTGGATCGATGGGCACTTGGGCT